>JAYEVE010000877.1:0-61639 GCA_036346375.1 Guadua angustifolia
GACAAAATATGACACCAAGCTAGACAATTTCAAGTTAGACTAAACTAAGACATGTTCAAGTGCAAATAAGAAGATTTACTTGCTAGCTTAGTTTTGCTTTAAAAAAGTCATGTTTAGCAATTTTTGACAAGAGCAACACTTAGCATTATTTTCAAATCTAGAAGTATAGCCACTCAAAGAATCAAATGGAGAACCTAGAGTTCAACCTACTCAACACTTTGGGGAATCTAGAAGTGCATACAAGGTCCTTCGAGCTTATCTTTGATTTGATGCAAATTTTTCTTTATAGCTTTCGAAAGACAAAGTGGGGTGCAAATATTTGACATTATTTGCATTCTTTACCCCATATGTTTTTTTTATTTGTATTTGATTTCTAAATGCAATTGACTCATGCCATATTCGATCATCTCAAGAAAACTCTTAAGAGAATAATCTTTGTTATACACAACACATTCCAAGTTCATCCCAAGTGCAATGGGAAGCTATCTTGTGAATGTGAGGTGTTGAGTCTAATGCACACGAAAAGAGTCAATTTTACTTAATTTTCATTTTAGCACTTTAATTGATAAGCAAGTGAAGGACTCAAGTATGGATCAAACAAGTTTCACACAAATTGCTATAGGGACTCTAGAGAATTCTATATGTTCACTAATCATGGAAAATAACCCTAGAGATGGAACTCAGCAAGTAAAAGCAACATATTTCATTTAGTTTGTTAAAAGTTCATTTTCAAGTTTTAGTAAGCTTAGCCAGATAAATGGCCTTGGACATATCTAAACTAGAGCATTCCTTAAAATGTGTAGCATGGTGAATAACATGAGGAAATAGACCATTTGTATAATAGAAAAAGCTCAAAAAAAAGAAAATAAAGTCTATATTCAATGCATGTAGCAGATTCTTAAACTCCCCCTCAACATGGTATTCAGTTTTAAACACAAATCTAGTTTAAGTTGAGTTAAATAAAAAAATGAAGCACAAGGAAGATCTAAATGAACTCAAATAAAACCAAAAACGCAGAATGAAGAGAAGTCAGGAAACTGCAAACTGGGTGATTATAGAGCATAGAAAAGATAGTATAGAACACTATACTCAGACTCACTCTCGTCCTCCCCAATGACTGACATAGAGAAGCTGCCTCTAAATCCCAAACTAAGGAGTGTACACAGACCCTGTCTACCTAGGAGGCCCAACACCTGCTAGACTTATAAGACTGTGAGGGAACTCAACCTAAAGAGAAGAGAGAACAGCTAATAACGCATGATAGCAACCTAAAACACAAGATGAGAAGTCCATGCAATGCATGTTAGAAGACTAAGTGAAGTGAACTCACAACTCTAGAGAATAAACCCAAAAGCACCCAGAGCAAGACAAAAGAAAAGGAAAAACTGGAAGAAAATATAATACATAATATACAAATCAGCTCCCCCTTACAAAAGGTTGTAAAGGCGCACAACTCCAAGCTCACTCCTTAGAGCAACAAACTTAGAGCTATCCAAAGGCTTGGTAAAGAAGTGTTATCACAGAAAAGTGGAACACTTTCTATCTCTAACCCAAAGTCCTGCAAGGTTGATCTCATCTAGAGTACCTGGCTACAGCAACTGGCTGCAGCAATATACTCAACCTCGGCGGTGGACTATACGACTCCGGACTGCTTCTTAAATGACCAAGAAACAAGAGAAGTGCCAATGAATTGGCAAGTGCTAGAAGTGCACTTCCTATCTATCCTATAGCCAGCAAAGTTAACATCGGAAAAGGCTCTAAGGGATAGACAAAAGGAAGAAGAGTACCAGATACTATAATCAATGGTAGCTCGAAAGTACCTGAAGATGCGCTTCACCGCCTGACGATGAGAGACGCGAGGATAAGCCTGAAAGCGAGCGCACATACGTACGGTAAAGTGTATGTCCAACCGAGAGGCAGTGAGATACAAGATAGAGCTAATCATCCTTCGGAACTCCTTCTGATCAGCAGGCTCACCATCCTCATCAGGCTCGATGACAGTAATGGTGGCCATAGGAGTCATCACAAACTTCCCATCAGACATATCAAACCACCTCAAGAGGTCCCAAGTGTACTTACCTTGGTGCAGGAAAGTACCCTCCTGAGTCTACTTGATTTGGAAGCTGAGAAAGTAGCTTAACTAGCCCATCATACTCATCTCAAACTCTGTGCTCATCACCTCAGAAAACTGGGACACAAGAGAATGAGAAGAGTCACCAAAGATAATATCGTGCACATAAATTTGAATGAGAAGGAAATGAGAATCCTGGTGTCTGATGAACAGAGTTTTGTCTACTATACCCATTTTAAAACCATGACTGAGAAGATAGGACTTAAGCCTCTCATACCATACTCTAGGGGCCTACTTAAGTCCATACAAGGCTTTGGAAAGCTTGTAGAGATTGTTTGGGTATTTGAGATTCTCAAATTCTGGAGGTTGCTTTACATAAACCTCTTTCTCAATAAAGCTATTGAGGAATGCACTCTTGACATACATTTGATAGAGTTTGAAGCCCTAGGATGCAGAAAATGCAAGCAGGATCCTAATCGCCTCTAGTCTAACTACAGAGGCAAAGGTCTCCTCAAAGTCAAGACCCTCAACCTGGGTGAAGCCCTGTGCAACTAGCCTAGCCTTGTTGCGAATGATAACCCTATCCTCACTTTGCTTGTTTTTGAACACCCACTTGGTCTCAATGACATTATGACCAGATGGGGACTCTACAAACTGCCAAACTTTGTACCTCTCAAAGTTTTTCAATTCCTAATACATAGCATTAATCCATGATTCATCGGATAATGTATGAGTAACATCCTTTGGCTCGAAAGAGGCAACAAAGGCAGAGTGAAGGCAGAAAGAAGATAAGCCTGATTTTAAGCGCATCACACGCTCAAATAGATCACTAATGATCTGCTCAGGTGGATGAGAATACTGAATGTGGCGGGAGGTCCGAAGA
This sequence comes from Guadua angustifolia, assembly GCA_036346375.1. Lineage (NCBI taxonomy): Eukaryota > Viridiplantae > Streptophyta > Magnoliopsida > Poales > Poaceae > Guadua > Guadua angustifolia. The sequence goes on from JAYEVE010000877.1 coordinate 2,955, forward strand.
AGTGGCCTCTATCTCTTGAGTAGAAGAGGTAGGAACAGAGCCAATTGCTGAAGGAGAGTCTGAAGGCAAGGGCTAGTCTCCTTGAGGTCAGAAATGGAAACAGGAGGCACCTCAGGTGGAACACCATCATCTCCATCATCCTCATCCTCTACAAAGATGGTCTCGGAGGAATAAGAAGAGTATGAAATATCAGGTCTAGCTCCTGGGCTAGCCTCATCAAAGGTCACGTCACAGGTCTCGATGATCCTATTCGCATCACAACTCTAGACCCTATAGCTACGAGAAGAAGTCGAGTAACCCAGAAAAATACCATCAGAAGAACGAGACTCAAACTTATCAAGTTACCAGACTTCAAAATAAAACACTTGCAACCAAAAACACGAAAATGAGAAACACTGGGCTTTCGCCCATACCTCAACTCATAAGAAGTGCGATGCAAATGTGCTCTCAAGAAAAGCGATTGGAAACATGACAAGCGGTAGCTATAGCCTTAGCCCAAAACTTCCTAGAGCATCTTGTACTCATCTAGCATCGTCCTAGCCATCTCAACCAGGGTCCTGTTCTTCCTTTCCACTATGCCATTTTGCTGGGGTGTAGGGAAAAGAGAACTGATGCTCTAAACCAGACTCCACACAGAAACTCTCAAAGTAGTAATTCTTGAACTCCGTGCCATTATCATTGTGTATAACTCGTAATGCACTTGGGAGCTCAGTAGACAACCTACTAAGAAAAAGTCTCGTCCTTCGGGGCCATGAAAAATACCCAAGAATACCTCGAAAAATCATTAACAATGACAAGGACATACCACTTCCCTCCTGCTGACTGCACTCTAGCTGGACCAACAGTGTCCATATGTAAAAGCTGTCTGGTGCATCGGTCATCACTACGATGGCGGAGGATGAGAAGTAGTAACCATCTTGCCATGTCGTGGGGAGAGCAAACTAAGTTTTGACCATCTTGAGTTTGGGCAAACCACGAATAAGATCGTGGCTGCTAACTCTGGTCAAATGATCAAAACCAATGTGATCAAGTCTCCTATGCTAAAAGCAGAGATCACGGGACTCAGAAGCAATCAAACACCGAAGAGAGTCTCCAGAAAAAGCAGAAAAATCAGCACGAAAGACTCTCCCAAATCTAGAAATCCTACAAACTAATCCTCCTAATGAATCGAGGATTCTACAAGCATTACTCTTAAAGCTTACCTCGAAAGAGTCATCGATAAGCTGAGAAACAGAGAGTAGATTATATTGTAGCTTACTCACTAAGGCAACGTCCTTAAGAATAAAATTTTCATTAATGCAGATAGAACCTTTGGCAATGACTCTACCTGAAGAAGCATCCCCAAAAGTGATCAACTCATCTCCGGGGGCTCGGACTTGGGAAGAGAACCAATGAGAGTATCCGGTCATATGGCAAGAACAACCGGAGTCAACAATCCAAACATCTCCCTTTCCCATCCGACGAACCTGATCAAGTCAATAAAGAGAGAGAGAGAGACAAAACTCAGTACTGGGATAAAGTGAGGACCTGGGAACCCAATACTAAATCACACGATGTCTCAAAGTACTAGCCACAGAAGGAGAAGACTGGACTCTAGTGTCTCTCTGACGCTCGACTCTCACAAGATCTGAAGAAGCAACTCTAGCAGAAGATGTAGGAGTTGTCACTGGTTTGGTCTGGCGTGGTGCAAAGGCCGGACCATTCCAACGAAGCTACCTAAATCTTCTACCTGAAAACACCTCATGCCGCTGATATCTATCTCGATGGGAAAAACGAGGAATATCAAAAGGACGGCGGAAAGACTAACCATAAGCAGCTCTAGGACTAAAACTCAACTGAACAGCATAAAAACCGAGTCCTGGATACCGCCAAAAAATAGGTGACTCTCTAACCTATCTAGTAGCAGTGTGCGCCTTAGGAGCACTCAGAGTTTGGGGTTGACCCTGAATACCCCTAAGAACCAGAAGAAGAATCTCTACTACTTCTAATTTTGAGTTGATGGTGATGCGTCCGTTCTCCACCCTACACCTCCCTCACATCTGTTCTCCATCCATACGCGACCCACGCCGTGACCAACTGCGTTCGCTAGGCCCAATATCCATTAACGCGAGCGAAACCCTAACTAACCCATACTGAGCAGCCTAAACTCTCGCGACGCCGTCATCCTCGCGACCTCCCATCCTCCCTTTCCGCCATCTCACACCTCGCCCAAATCCTCTCTCACGAAACAGTTGTCCCGATCTTTTCGCTCAACCCCCTCCCGATCTGCTCCGACGGGCACCTCACCCGCACCACATCCCCTCCTAATCTGCTCCTACACCTCCCGATTCCCCACAATCCCCAAATCTCCCGGCGGTGCTTTGGGTGCCTCGCGCTCTCTTGCCCCCGCCCTCATCGCGATCGCGCCGCGCCGAGTAAGCGGAACGCTACAAATCGCGCGGTGCAGCAGCGGGCCCCAAATCTCGCCGAGCGGGCGGCGGGGAATCTAGGGTTCCGGTGGTGAATTCACAGCTCCGGCCATGGCGGCCGGGCCGCGCTAGCCGCCGTGGCGTGCGCCTCGTAGGGGGGCGGCTTCCTGCATCGCCGGCGCGTGTGGAGATCTCGAGGCCTCCGAACCATACGTCGTGGGGGCAGAGGACGAGGGGGCTATGGATGTCGACTCGCGCATGACGATGGATGGTACGTCGATGTACTACTTCTATGTGCTGATGTGCATTGTGCCAATTTCGTTTGCTCACTTCTCGTCCATTGAGTTGGAAATGCTGTGGTTTGTTTGGTTCGTATCTGGAGGTGTGGTTTGAATAAGAACAAAATAATCTTTGTCTGCAGGATGATAAGGCAAGAACGTATGGACCTTCCAGACCTTCCACAGCAAATCTGGGCGATCGATACAATTATACAAACTACTCGAGCTACTTAAACGATGAACCAATGCCTGATGCCGCATCGGAAAAGGAGCAGGTCAGAAAAAGTATTGTAATCTCTTGTGGTTTTGTTAGAATTTTAGGCTGCTGCTGGGACAAACCTTGTGAAGCTAAACCTGTTGTTTCCTATATTTTGTTTGTAGGGTAATGAGTATTTCAAACAGAAAAGGTTTGTTGAAGCAATTGTGTGCTACTCAAGAAGTATCGGGTTATCTCCTACAGCGGTTGCTTTTGCTAATAGAGCTATGTCGTATCTTAAACTAAGAAGGCAAGTCGCTGTTACACTATGTTTGCATTCATTTCAGCCTATGGTATTTATTAATGTGATCATGCTTATGGCTGCTATTACTTCACCTGTTCACCTTATTTGGGTCTGTAGTCTGTAACCATACTTTCATAGATAGGTATCAACAATTTCAGACTGCAGATATGCTTTTCTGCTATTTGTGATATAATTTCATTTTTTTCTGTTCTTGAAAGTCATGTTTTCTCTCTGGTGTAGTCTTATGTTTGTGATATGAAATTCATTAGATTTGAGGAGGCAGAGAATGATTGCACTGAAGCGCTGAATCTAGATGATCGCTATGTTAAAGCATATTCACGCCGAATTACTGCAAGAAAAGAACTTGGGAAGCTTAAGGAAGCAATGGACGGTATCCTATGTTTTAATGCTCCTTTCTTTTCTTTTGAGCTTATTTGTTGTCTTAATGAACATTGACAAGTAGTGTACGCTAATTATGTGAATACAGATGCCGAATTTGATGTCAGTATTGATCCTAACAATCCCGAGCTGAGGAAGCAGTATTTTGAGATAAAAGCTTTACACATAGAGGTGAACAATTTTCTACTTCAAAATTTTCATCTGGCAACTGATCGAAATAGCTTTTATGTTAGCAGCAAAGTCTTTTGGTGATTTTTCTATTTGTTGATTATAAACTCTCATTTAAGCTAAAAAATTATACAAACTAAATACAACTTCTCAAGAGAACTTCAGATTGCTCATCTATGTGCGAATGAGCTTACTAATTCTGCAGAAAATGGCTAAGAGAACTTCAGTGCCAGCTAAGCGTCACGGTTTCTGAATATGATAAAGCTGGAGATAAAGGGATAGCACTTCTCATCCACCAAGTGGTTCCAAGAAGGTAGGTTCCACTGCAGATTTACAGTTTCATGACACATTTTTTAATCTCAAAAAGTGGGTGAAACCATACTTTAGCTGCATCTTCAGGATTATTCTTCACGGGAGCATATGCAAGCCATGTATCCATAACCTAGCATTTAAGTTTTTTTATAAAAAAGGCATAGTAAGAATAAAAACAGTACAGGGATGAATCATCTGAATCATAGATATTAACAGGAATTGTTGGTGGCTTGATGCATTTTAGTCATGAGTAATGTAAGTGTCATTCTGGTTGAGATTCAATTTGAGCATGGTGCTGTCCTAGAAAAAAACAAAAGAAACCTTGTGATTCCACATGCGCTCTTTTCCCAACTTGGATAATGTACTGATGTTCATGGGAGGTATAGACATGTGCAATACCTAGCAAGGTCTCCAGTCTAAAATCAGATGGTCTTGACAATAGTATACAGATTCGAGAACAGAAATTTGTCCCTTGAGATTTCAAGTTCTCATTTTTGTCTACATTCATGAATTATTAGTTGGAGACTGCAGGCACTGCAGAGAATCCAATCCAGCTTATCTATCTGCCATACAAGCTACACCCATAAAGTTTGCAGATATACGGATTACAATCATTAACTATGTACAGCAAGATTGGTTATGGTAGAATATAATCACCAAATGCTGTCACAGTTGGTTAAGTAAGATCTGAACATAAGTAAAGGGAAGTAGCTTAGAGTTACCTATATACCAATGTCATTCTTTAGATTCAAGAAAGGGTTCAGCTGTTTCTTACCGTAAACCCAACTTTTGATGTGAGAGGTAGTGTTTTTGGGTAGTCTTGCATCTTCTTTTAGTGCTGAGCTTTTCTGTTTCAGATTGATAAATTGCAAAGTACTTTCCATCGGTGAGAGCAAACCTTTGCTTGCAAACAATTATTTTATGTCATGTAAAAACTTATGTAATTGGGAGAAATAGATGTTTGATCTTGTAGCACAATTTTCTTTTATTGCTTGACCTTTATGTTTCGTTATTAATTTTATTTTTCGTAGCAACGTATGGGCATTGAACTATAGTCATCGTATATCTCTTCTATATACTACTTCTAATTTTGAGTTGGTGGTGATGCGTCCGTTCTTCACGCCACTTTAAAAAACCGAACCAGCGACGAAAAAACCGGTTCTCTTGAAAAAACCGTACCAGCGACAGTCCCGCGAAACCAAACCGGCCACCTTTTAGCACAAGTGCAATCTCCTCCCATCTTCTGAACTCCAACACCACCTAGGAAAAGCTTTGTTCAGATATCTCATATTCTCATGTCCATACTATCCAAGGTTTTGTAAGTGACTGTTCAAACAAAGCCCCAGTTAAATCCATGCAAAATGCATGTGTTTGATGCCTGTACATATTCTTCCCCCAGGGAGTTATTCGGAGCCTCCTAAGAGGAGGAAAAAGTCTTGATGTTTGTCACCAGACCACGACAGATTGCTCACATTTTAACAGTGGATTTGATGAAATGCTTCTGCTGGCATGTTGTATACCGCAGGAAGCACCGGTGCCTTTTGTAACTATCTAACTACCTACTATAGATGGATTGTATATATGTCATGTGTTGGTTTCTCGCTGTTGTCGCTACTCACGTGATTTAAGGCTTCAAGTACCATTAATATGAAAATTTCTAGGGATTCTGGTATGTAATAACACAATTTTATTTTACCGTTTCAGAAGAAACACATATGAACTAGCTTTTGTGAGAAGACTAGACTTTGCGCTATTTTTCTGGCTGCAGCAAAACACGAGCTTTTGTTAGTTCTCACTAATTTTGCACATTTGGTTGTGGATAACTCTTAGGTAGGTTTGTGAGGCTTATTGGGTACAGTAAACTACAATTGAAGCCACAAAAAGATTCAGGCCAAAGAACCAACCCTTCAACTTGTCAATGTAGCTAGGAGTTGGAAAAATGAGAATACATAGTTCTTGTGTAATCTCTCTGTTTTTTTATTGGTTTCAACAAATAAGTGATTTTGTTACAAACAATGGTAATTCACCATGTTTCTACTCAATAACGTGTATTTCATGCCATTTTCGTATGAAAACCTACTCTGTCTTCTAGCTAAAGTGCTTGCTGCAAAGGTTGCTGTTTGGCATAATTCAGACGAAATTCCTATTATCGTAACTATTTGCTAAATATACTTATGGTGCATCTACAGGGTGGGCTTGATAGAGAAATGCAGCTCGAGCGAGTCTCAGTTTGGTGCAACTGCGGTGAAAGATAAATTGTAAAAAGGGATAAAAATAATCGATTGATTTTTGAGATTGGTAATATATATTACTACGTACAATATATTTGGTTTTAATTCATACCAGAGGAGAAACCATAAAAACTTTTGTAATGGGGAGAAATAGATGTTTGATCTTGTAACACAACTTTCTTTTATTGCTTAACCTTTATGTTTCGTTACCAATTTTATTTTTTCGTAGCAACGCACGGGCATTGAACTAGTATCTACTAGTATGTGTATTTTTCTTCCTCAGCACGGCCGCCTCAATTTTGAGGGCCTCGCAAGAAACGCACGGAGCATCTCTAATCCTAAGGGCTTGGTCTTCTAGCTTCTTTCTAAGTTCAACTTCGATTTTATCCAATTCCCTCTAAATCACAGAATATCGCAAGCAACTTTCTTGTGACTTATCTAGTAAATCCTTAGCAAGTTTAGCACACTTGATATTTAGAGATTCATTGTCAAGTTTTAGTTACTTACAACCCTCACATGAGCTGACTGGGTCCTTAGAAGCATGCAATTCAAGTTCATCATTTCTAAATGAGAGCTTCCTAAGGTGAGCGCTCATGGTATCAATTTTAGTAAGCAATTTAGGGTAGTTATCACACGATGGAATAGAGTGAGCATGAAAAAAACTAGCATCTAAAGACAAAGCATCAACAGATTCATTGTTAGCATTCTTCAACCTAAAACTATCAAGCTCAGATAACACACTATCATGCATAGTACTTAGGTTCTCTAACTCCACAAGTAGAGCATAACACAATGAACAATCATCAGTGACTCGGGAGGGAGAAAATCTAAGAGAAGCTAACTCCCGAGTCAAGGTACCTACTTCCTTCTCAAGTTCCGTACACCTAACTCTAGCTCTAGCATGAAATTTCCCTAATTTACAAAAAGCATCATTGAGCTGGTCATAAGAGGGTACCTTGTCCAAGTCGCTGATGCCGTTGGCATTCATGGCTTCCAAATCGCTGATGCCGTTGGCGTCCTCCATGAAGCACATGCCAGAGAACTCGTCACCGCTTTTCTTCTCTTGCAGATCATCCTCGCCTTCGTCACACCACGTCTCCGTGTTAGAGAGGCTGATGTCATTGAGGGCGGCGAGGACGCGGTGGAAGAGCTTCTTGTTCATTGAGAAGTTGCGATACTTCTTCTCACATGTCGGCTCGCGAGCTAGAGGCTTCTTGTTACAGTTCTTATCAGTGTAGTCATTCTTTTCCAAGCTGCTGAAGTCATTCTTACTCTTCCCTAGCTTGGGACAATTTTCTCAAATGTAGTTGGGGCCACCACATTCGAAGCAGGTTATCGTGCCACCTCTCTTCCTCTCTCTCACCCTTTAGTATGCATGAGAGAATTTGCGAGCTAAAAGAGTAAGCTCAGTTTCTGAAAATTTTTCTAGTTGGTCATCGCTTAGCTCGCAAAGGGCGAAGAGAGAGAATCCAACAGAAAAATCAAGGGGAGATCTAGTGGGATCAGTGACCAAGGCCATCGACTGAGATTTCGTCTTGCGAGAGATGACGTCGATCTCATGAATCTTGAGTCAGGAAAAGAGCACAACAAAAGTCAGGGTCGACAAGTCGGTAGTATCCTTGATGGTGGTCACTTTTATTTCCCAGACTTGAAGGTTGAGTGTTGTCAAGAAATGTCGAGCATTATTCTAGTCAGGGTATGTACAACCAACTGCTCTGAGGTCACTCAAAATCTTTGTAAAACGATCAAAGCACTCGTCAAGACTCTCTCCAGCATGTTGTTCAAATTTGTTGTATTCACGCTTATGCTGATCCTGCATCACGGTCTTGATTTGAGTAGCGCTCTCATGGTAAGCATCGAGGGTCTCCGAAATCTCGTGAGTGGATCGCAGGTGAGAGATCCTATCGTATTCACTGCGGCTAAGGCTCTGTATGACGATGTTATTTTCCTTAGCATTTGCCTCAACGTCAGCCATATTACCGGCCGTGACGTACTCATCGACAGGAACCTCATAAGGGAGCTTCATTTTCTGCCAAATCAAGAAGCCTTGGGCAGTGATGTACGACTTCATCTAAGACTTCCAAAAAGAAAAATCAACACCACAAAAGATGGGAGACTTGATAGAATATTTGTCCACCACCATTGCTCTTTAGACCGGTCAAGATATATAAAAGAGCAAAACCGGCTCTGATACCAATTGAAGGATCAAGATGGTGAACAGAGGAGGGGTCAATGGTCGCAAAAGAAGAATTTTCCCACTCAAAATATTCCAAGCAATTCCATAATGAAAATCCTCAAAAAGAGACAAATCAATAGAGCCAACTTCGTGCCAGGCCGGTGATACCGCTGGAAGTTCGGTATTACCTTACAAGGAGCGGTAGCACCGGACTCAAGAACAGCACCTGAAAATCAGCATGACTCAAAACACAAATTTGGATGAATCTTTTGATCGGCTAGACAAAAACTCACAAAACTTGACAGATGTGATCCTAGGGAGGTCAGAAACTTATTCCAACCTTCAATCGCAAGGATTGATGTCAAAATTCTCACCTTTTTCCCCATGAATGAAGAATAGACAAGATCATTCATTCAAGAACGCAAAAAATTGATTTCTTGCAACAAGAACACTTGAATTCCCTAGATGATTGGGATATGATCTAATGGAAGATTCATACATCAATCAACATCCTCGGCATAAGAATCGTAAAAATGTAGGAGAAGAGGCAAATCCAAATTGCGTAATGTAAATTGCAAGAAAGTAAATACGGAATTTCAATGTGTAATGTAAAGTGCGTAATGTAAATTCAAGTAGAGATGAAATTGATTTGTATTTCAGGAAAGGAGGTTTACAAAGCTTCACAACAAAGTAGGCAAAACTCAAAGGAGTACAAAATCCTCTAAAACCTTCAAAGGGAGAAGGCTACCCCTTCACCCTTATTTATACTACTCTTGGGCTACCTACCACTCTTAGATGAGCCCCTCAACTCTAGAGGACTCATCAAGGGCTAGGATTAACCCACTTAACCAGTCATGCAAGGGCTAACCCAAAACCTACACACATAATGGGTTTTCTTGCACGATTTTCAAAGCATACTACCTAGACCCGCTAACCTATCAACTAGACTGCGATCCGATGGCCCTTATCTATCCGCGCGGCATCTAACTAGTATCATCTCCTTTCCCTTGTCTTCTTGACTTGCCCGAACTCCGTCTTCAATCATCTTCCGGCGCTCTTCGACCGTTTGGACCTCCGACGCACATCTCCTAGTCCTGGTTGTCCTCTACCTCACCATGACCTAGCACCATCATCCTACAACCATCAAAGACAAGGAAAACCCCTCACATAGCAACATTCAAAAAGATATGCAATAACCATCATAAAATCCTTAATTAAATCATTAACGCTCAGAAGATCTGGTGCTACCGCCCCTAGACCGGTAGCACCTTCCATCAATAGGCGATTCTACGCTCTGAGGCGGTTGTCTTCCTCTCCGCAACACCTAAAAACACACTCAATTCCACATCGGCCGAGAGGGCCGGTGCTACCGCTCCTTCAATAGCACTAGGCTAACATGGCCGATAGCATCGGATTCCTTGACCCCTGAAAAACACCCTCTCTAGAATTCTCACACCGCACTGGGGTCTGGTGCTACCGCCCGGCCGGTGGCACTGCGCTACCATAGCCGGTAGCACCAGGAAAGGCAATCAAGTCTCAAATTGCTCCAAATTGAAAATTCAATTCAAATCAAACTCAATTCTAAAGTAAATCAAGCTCAAATTTAGTCAAATACTCATCACACACAGGTATAGACCTCCACATAGTCTTTTAGATCTTCAACCTGATCTATCTTATCGAGAACATACAATCCGGATTCTTGAAAAAGCAGAATGCCATACGAGGAACAAATCCCACAAGATGCTAAAGGTCCAATGAAGCAATCACACTGAAGATGAAGCTACATGGAAACGAGAAGATCATCTACAAAAAGAGTTTTCTAACTTCTTTTAGATCTCGCCAAATCTCGAGGACGAGATTTCTTTAAGGGTATTAGATCTGTAACATCCTGAAATCTCAAATAAAGTAGAAAATTGAATTATAAAATTTAATTACATTTATTCCTGCATTTTCTTGTTTTTATGGATTTTCCTAGATTTTTTCTTATTTTCCATGATTTTGCTTTAACGGAAAAAAATCTTACAAGTAATAGGTAAATAAAAATAATAAAATCCAATAACAATAAAATGTATGAAAGTCTGGATAATCTCAAGAAATCAATAGAACCCCAATTTTAAATTTAAAAATATCATATCATGGTAATTTAATATGATAAGAAAGGGAATTATTGATTCTTGACTTGTCATAATATTAGTGTCAGAATTTAATAAAAACTATCTGATGAAATATCGACCTAAAATTTTTATATTATCTTCTAACAAGATACATATACCAAAATTAAAAATATCAAGAAATAATAAATGATTTTTTAATTTTAAAAATTCAAAAATAGAAGAGCCGAAAATCTGAAAATATCAATATCAGAATTTTAACAAATTAAATATAAAAGATCTTGATCTAAAACTTTTTCAGGAGATTAATACGGCCAAAAAGGAAACTTTACAAAAAGGTTCAAAAAATTTTGAATAGGTATTGACTCATAGAAAAATCAAAACCCGAAAACAAAAAACTGTGCAAAATGTATTGTCATAATTTTTATAAAACCTACATGCATTACATTAGCTGGAAAGTTGGTCAGGACAAATAAGATTATCCAAAGAGCACACAGTAAAATTTTCATTAAATTTCTAACAAGATAGCTAATGCATTCATTGACTCTAATCAGAATTAGTTTTCAGTCTTGTCATGAAATCAATCCCTTTTCTCTCTCCGACAGGTGGGTCCGGTTTTCTGTTGGGACCCAAATGCCAGGGGAAAACAGCCAGCCAATCCCTCTGAGACTGCACGTGGGTCCTAATTTTTGGTTAGGCCCATCGGCCAGCCTCCTCTTCCCTCCTTCGTCTTCCTGCGATCGCCGACGCCCGAAGCTGAATTCCAGCGCTATGGCTCTCGTCAGCTCTGCCATCTCGCACTTTCGTGGGAACATCATTGCCATGCCATGCAGTCGCCTTCCCCGTGTTTTGCGTTGCTTGCCCATTCTCTTCTCTGTTCAAGCGTTGAAGTTTCACGCGGACTTCGCACCAAGCCCCAGGTTTATCTATACCAGCTCGTGGCTATAAAAGGCGTTCCAGTGATTCACAATAGCTCTTACAACCATTTTCTTCACCTCTCTTCTACTCTCTCCCACTGAGAAGCTTCAATCCCCTCCTTATCCGCCATTGCCAAAACTTCAGAGCTCAGTCCAAAAACCAAAATCCGGACCCAATATTCAGTCAAACTCAAATTATTTCATCCCGTAGCACCAATAACACATATAGATTAAAATCCCTGAAAAATATTGGATGATCTTCATTCGAAGCTCACCGCCCCTCTTCTGTTCTTCGTCTCTGATACCGACGAACGGTGTGTTAGCGTCATGCCTGGAGATGCGCGGGATGAAGGATCTTCAGAGCTGAAGGAGCCTGAACTGAACCTGGAGGGAGCGAAGGGAAATGTTGCGCTTGACGGGCCAATGAGGAGATCTGCTCGAGCCCATAAAGCCAACCCATATGTTGTCGGTCCTAACTGGGTGCGTAAATAGAGTCATTTGCCGTTGGCAAGCCCAGCTGTAAGAGGAGGTAGTGCGTGTGTTGCGTGAGTTCTGTACTCGAACTATATAAGGCATAAGTCGTGGAGAACAAGGCGGCGAGTTGGTGGTGGCGAAAGCCAGTTTTGGCGAGTTCCAGGCGGCGATCGTATTGGCGTGAGTGTTCTGGTGGCGAAACTCGAAGGCGGCGGAGATCTTGTATTTCCGTTCGAAGGTTATTCTGAGAAATCCAATAGATACCTCACATCTGGTATCAGAGCCAGTTCCTTGCCTCCGATCGGCAGTCTGGAGGCGATCCATACCCACCTCACCTGGCTGCAAGTTCGGACGGGAGCCATGGCGCCGCCACGAAGTGATGATCCTCTATCTACCATCCTGGATAAGCTTGAAGAAAACAGCAAGAAGGAAGAGGAGACACGGCAGATGGTCTCCGATGTGCAGCAGTATATCAGGCGCGTTGATGATTCGTTGAGAAAACTGACGGAGGATCATGAGCAGATTGAGGCCTGGAAGCCGACGATGGAGGATCGCGTGACCGAACTGCGTACTTCCGTGGCTGATTTGAAGCAAGATATTGGCCGGGTTTTAGCCCAATTACCTGCTGGTACTACCAGTGCCATAGACGGCATCAAGAATGTGGCGTCTGCTTCCGCATCTCTGGAAGATCCGCGAATCGCGGCGACGTCCGGGCATTTTGGCCACCGCGATTTCCTTCTTCACCGGAGAGCAGGCACTGGGGCCGAAGATGCCCTGGCGCCTCCTCCGATCACAGGTATCAATCTTCAGACGCCCGTTTCTCATCATCCCTTTCAGTCGAGTACCCAGTCCGCCTCAACTTGTGCCTCGATGGCCCAGAGCCTAGGTGCTAATTTACCTCATGTTGACCTACCGGCATTTGACGGGACTAATCCAAAACTGTGGAAGAGACGTTGTGAAAACTTCTTTACGTTTTACTCTGTTCCGGAAGACATGTGGGTTCGACTGGCCACACTGAATTTTGAAGGACCTGCTGTCTTTTGGTTACAATCTATGGATAACAAAATTTTGGGAATGAACTGGGAAGAATTGGGTATGTCTCTTGCTAATAGGTTTGGCAGGGATCAACACAGTTCCTTAGTGCGCATTCTTTCATATTCACCAAACTGGAAAAGTAGTAGAATACATTGAGCAATTCGATGCATTAGTACATCAATTACTTGCTTATGATAATACTATGCATACTAAGTTTCTGACTGCTCGATTCATTGATGGTCTTAAAGACGAAATACGATCAATTGTTGTTATCCAACGTCCCAAAGACATCGATATTGCTAGCTCTCTTGCGCTTTTGCAGGAGGATGTGTTGACTCCCCAGCCTCGTCGAGATAGTCGCCGTACCGAATTTGCTACAGGGGGCGATCTTTCAACCGATCGATGGCTATGGCACTTCCCCTACCACCCAGTTCAAAACCTGTGGCGACAATGTCAATGGAGGACAGGAAACTGGGTACAGCTCCGCGGGCTCGCCCTTCAGATGACCGTATGTCTGCATTGATGGCTTATCGGAAAGCGAAGGGCTTATGCTACAAGTGTGGCGAACGATGGGGACACAACCATAGGTGTGCGGCGACAGTTCCTCTGCATTTAGTGGAGGAAATGTGGGAATTGGCTGAAGAAGCTACTGAAGAAACCAAGTCTGTAATGTCAGAACCTCGGCAAGGGTGTCCGACCAAAACTTCTGACGACCAGGTGCTAGCCATTTCTTGTGAAGCTGTGGCCGGGTCAGAGGGCAGCAAAACAATTCGTCTCACAGGGTTGGTACATTGTCAAGAAGTCTTAATGTTGGTCGATTCAGGAAGTTCCGGCAATTATATAGGCAATCATTTGGTGTCAGTTATGCCTGGAGTGCGGTCACTGTCCCAACCAGTGAAGGTTCGAGTTGCTGACGGAGGAATCTTAAGTTGTAATATGATTATTCCAAAGTGCAGCTGGTTGTGTCAAGGGCATACTTTCATTTCGGATCTTAAGGTTCTGCCGCTATGTGCATATGACTGGGGTCAAAAAACATTGTCATTTCTGCACAAAAATCGGCGCGTTCAATTACAGGGCATTGTTCCTTCTGTCAATCATTGTCCTACCATATCTGGGCTTCAGTTGGATGCAATGATCAAGCAAGAAGCAGTGGAGCAGATCCTGGAACTCTCGGTTGTGATGGAAAGCATCAAAGAACCGATCCAACATAAGAGTATTGGGAAGCTGGTGGAAGAGTTTGATCATCTCTTCCACAAACCTACTGGTCTACCCCCTCGACGAGATTGTGACCATGCCATCCCATTGTTACCTGGTGTTCAACCTTTTCGCTTGCGACCGTATCGCTACACTCCTCAACAGAAAGATGAGATCGAGAAGCAGGTCCAAGAGATGTTAGCTTCTGGAGTAATCCAATACAGCTCAAGCCCATTTGCGTCACCCGTTCTGTTAGTGAAAAAGAAAGATGGGGAATGGAGGTTGTGCGTGGACTACAGAAGATTGAATGCACATACAGTGAAAAACAAGTACCCAATGCCGATACTGGATGAATTGTTAGATGAATTAGCCGACGCTACTGTCTTCTCAAAGTTAGACCATCGTTCGGATATCATCAAATCCGGATTAAGGAAGGTGACGAGTATAAAACTGCATTTCAGACACACAATGGTCATTTTGAGTACAAAGTGATGTCTTTTGGACTTACGGGAGCTCCTGCTACTTTTCAAGGCTTTATGAATGTTGTGCTGGCTCCATTGCTGCGTAAGTGTGTAGTGGTGTTTATTGATGATGTTTTAGTATATAGCTCTCACATGGAGATCCACTTAGAGCATTTCGTCAGGTGTTCACTCTTCTCAGTCAACATCAGCTACATCTCAAGTTGTCCAAATGCTGTTTCGCTCAGCCGCAGTTGGAATTCCTTGGTCACATAATTAGTGCCGATGGTGTCGCTACTGACCCTTCAAAGATTCGGGTGATTCAACAATGGCCGGCATTGAATTGTGTTAAGGATGTCCGCAGTTTCTTGGGTATGGCCGGCTATTATCGCCGCTTTGTGCAAGGGTTTGGGGTAATCAGCAAGCCTCTGACGAACCTGCTCAAGAAGGGCCAGCCTTTCATTTGGACATCGGAAACTCAGCAATCTTTCTCAGCACTGAAGCACACCCTAGTGTCAGTACCTGTCTTGGCTATACCAAATTTTGCTCAACCTTTCGTGATTGAGTCTGACGCCAGCGACAAGGGAATTGGAGCTGTGTTGCAGCAAAATGGGCATCCGATAGTGTTTATCAGTAAAGCTTTAGGACCGAAAAATCAGGGTCTGTCTGCATATGAAAAAGAGTTTTTAGCTATCCTTTTTGCAGTGGACCAGTGGAGATCGTATCTTCAGCATGCTGCATTCGTGATTAAAACGGATCACCAAAGCCTGACACACGTGCTTGATCAACGCATTACCTCTCCTTTGCAGCAAAAAGCCATCACAAAGCTTTTAGGATTGCAGTTCACTATCCAATATAAAAAAGGGCAGGAGAACCGCGTTGCAGATGCTCTGTCACGGCGTCCAGATTTCATTTGTGAACACGAAGACCAGTGCCTTGCCACCTCAGCAATTTCTGTCAGCAAACCGGTATGGTTGGAACAGGTTGTGCAAGGATATCAGAACGATTCGGCCACCCAGAAAATACTCACCGCTTTGTCGATCGGACAACAGGTATCAAATTTTACTTTGCAATCTGGTCTTCTGCGGTTCAAAGGTCGGGTCTGGATCGGTAGCAATCCTGAATTACAACTCAAATTAATGCAAGCACTTCACAATAGCGCCTTAGGGGGTCATTCGGTTTTCTGTCACATACCGGCGTATTAAGAATCTGTTTGCTTGGCCATCAATGAAAAAGACTATTTATGAGTTTGTCACTACTTGTTCCTGTATGCCAACAAGCAAAGCCAGACCGAGCGAAATATCCTGGCCTTCTATTGCCTTTGGCTATACCTGAAAATGCATGGCAAACGGTTACCTTAGATTTTATTGAGGGGCTGCCTCGAGCTCATGGTTACAACTGCATTCTAGTCGTGGTTGACAAATTTTCCAAACTGGCTCATTTTGTAGCTTTAGCTCACCCGTTTACAGCTTTAACTGTGGCCCAAGCGTACATGACTAATGTTTACAAATTGCATGGCATGCCTCGCAATATCATTTCTGATCGCGATAAGGTATTTACTAGTTCATTATGGCAAGAACTCTTCAAACTGTCAGGAACTTCTTTACATATGAGCAGTGCATACCATCCGCAATCTGACGGACAAACGGAACGGGTGAACCAGTGTCTTGAGGGTTATCTGCGATGTTTTGTCCAGGCTTGTCCCAAGCAATGGGTAAAGTGGCTGTACTTGGCAAAATTTTGGTACAACACGAGTTATCACTCTGCCCTTAAAGCATCTCCTTTTGAAGTTCTGTATGGGCATTCCCCACAGCATTTTGGTTTGGTGTCAGCCAAGGATTGTTCAGTGCCGGATTTACAGACCTGGCTGACTGATCGTGCTCACATGAATGCGTTGGTGAAGCTCCATCTCCAATGGGCCCAACAGCGCATGAAACACCAAGCGGACAAAAACAGGTCAGAATGGAAATTTGACGTTGGCGACATGGTTTATGTCAAGTTCCAACCGTATGCGTAGACATCCGTCGCAGCTCGCGCGAATTACAAGCTGGCCTTCCGCTATTTCGGGCCTTATCAGATTGTCCGCAAGATAAATGATGTTGCTTATGAATTGCAATTGCCGGCAACGAGCTCTGTGCATCCAGTGTTTCACGTGTCTCTGCTCAAACCGGCCAAAGGAATTCCTCCCCAGGTCAGCCAATTTATTCCTGATTTCAGTCAATCCTTACGGATTCCTTTGCATATTTTAGATCGTCATTTATGTCACCGTGCTGGTAAAGTAATATCGCAAGTTCTTGTCCATTGGTCTACCTGGCCTGAGTCGATGGCTACGTGGGAAGATGAACTCGAGTTGAAGAAACAATTTCCAACGCGCCAGCTTGGGGACAAGCTGATTCTTAAGGGGGGAAAGATGTTAGCGTCATGCCTGGAGATGCGTGGGATGAAGGATCTTCAGAGCTGAAGGAGCCTGAACTGAACCTGGAGGGAGCGAAGGGAAATGTTGCGCTTGACGGGCCAACGAGGAGATCTGCTCGAGCCCATAAAGCCAACCCATATGTTGTCGGTCCAAACGGGTGCGTAAATAGAGTCATTTGCCGCTGGCAAGCCCAGCTGTAAGAGGAGGTAGTGCGTGTGTTGCGTGAGTTCTGTACTCGAACTGTATAAGGCATAAGTCGTGGAGAACAAGGCGGCCAGTTGGTGGTGGCGACAGCCAGTTTTGGCGAGTTCCAGGCGGCGGTCGTATTGGCGTGAGTGTTCTGGTGGCGAAACTCGAAGGCGGCGGAGATCTTGTATTTCCGTTCGAAGGTTATTCTGACAAATCCAATAGATACCTCACACGGTGGCGATCCAACCCGATCAATCTCCTTAGCTGATAACAGGTAAAATGAAGTGATTAGAGACCGTAGATGCTAGTTTCGAAACCAATCATGCATGATCTGGCCTCTATCGCCGGCGCGGCTTACCGCCATGGCCTCCACCGCCTGGCCACGGTGGCAGGATGTTTTCGGTCACCGCCGACGGTAGTGGAACCCAGCATCATGTGCGCAAGATCACACTGATGCTTTCTATGCTCTGGTAGTAGGAAACCTGCATATGCATAAAAATTTAAGAATTGATCTTGACTTGAAACTTTTGCATAAACAGATTCAGAACATGCCCTAGTATAAAAGACAAAAGATGTATGCAAAAGAAATCTAAAATAAAGATTATAATTAATATGCTTGATATTCGAACTACATGATTTATGAAAAAAAATCTAAAATAAAACAAAAATTTATTTCTATATGTTAATCTGGTAGTTGGAAACCTGTATATGCATAAATATTTAAGAATTGATCTTGACTTGAAACTTTTGCATAAACAGATTCAGAACACGCCCTAGTATAAAAGACAAAAGATGTATATATGTGTATATATAGATATAGATAATAGGAAAGGTTAAGCATGATTTGTAACACCTTTTAAAAGATTTAGCTACTCAGAAGCATAAACATAAGCCTAGTATAATATTGCTTTGCATCTGAATCCTATTAGCAACATAATACCCTATGCTAATGATGTAATAATCTTATTGCTAATCCAAACAATTTTAGCATCTAGAATTTGAAACTATGCATATAAAAATACATAATTTTAGCATCTTAAATTTTTAAATTAAGGAAAAATAATCTATAAAATAAGAAGTTGTATCATCACCTAATCTAAAGCTGCAAATAATAAAATGAGAATGAAGAAAAAACTAAAATACTGAGTACATGAAATCACGAACCTTTAACCTTGAAAATCATACTTGTTTCTTTAGTGAATTCTTATTTTGATCTTTCCATCTAATTTCTTTTTTCCCTTATTAAAGTTTATTATTTGCATTGTTATTGTTGATCGGCGTGTAGAATCTAACGTCCCCGATATGATCATTGATGACCCTGAGATCGACTTCGTCGATGATAAGCAAGGCAAGCACCCCCTTTGACTATGTTGATCCCAATTTTTGAAATTGTTTTAGTAAAATTTTCATGCATGCGCTAGGTTTATAAACTCTGCTATTTCGTGGGATCTCGTAGATAATACCTTTATCATTGGGATCTCCTTAATCGAAATTGATACATGAACCTTGAAAACCCTAGGACATGGATACTCACAGTGATAACAAAGATGGGTATACTCGTTTTTATAAGCATTTGCACAGCAGTGAGCTCTAGAAACACACACGAAACAGGTTTTACTATTTATGATGAATTATGGACATGATGGTTAATATGGTCAATGGTAATTTATTAAAAATAAAAATAAAATTATGATTTTGATGCGGGCGATTATTGGCAACAACCGGCTGTGCAAGAGACTTGTACATAGTGTAGGGACAAGTATCGCCCGTGTCGGATTAAGACCGAACTATGAGTTGTTTTCTGGCCAAGGTTACTTAAAACTAGCTTTGCATATTGTTAAGCTGGAGTAGTACAGGCATTTAGAAACTGATTTCTTGAAAGGGCGTCCATACCGATGTGATAATATATTAAACATTTACCAATACAATGGTGTACGCCGTACTATAGATATGCTTAACCATTTACTATATAGCAACTGTACAAATATTTACACCATAGTATAGGTTTATCATCACTAGGCTGGTGCAAATTTAGAGTTAGGTAATGTAACGGTTATGTTATGATCTCCTTGCCTGCATACCAAAGGAAGTGTGTTACTGGCCTAGCTAAAGAGGTTGATCATTTCTTGTGAGTAAAACTGTACAGCCCTACAGAGTGTAAATCTAATCGGTTAGTTGCTTGCATGTCAAAGGTACTTGGTAAAGTCGGAAAAATATCCAGTGCAATCACACATGTTGGTGCAATATTGGTACAACCCAACTAAGAAAAATTTCAAAAATTCTGAAAAAAATCATGGATGTACATCTCAGCTTACCCCATCTACATATAAAATTTTATGATCAAATTCGTCCTCTGCTAAGAGTAATAAAAAGACAATCTTGATCATAAGCGACAAGAATAAGCATCTTGCTTATGATCAACTTTGTCTTTGTAACTTCTAGCACAGGACGAATTTGATCATGAAATTTTATATGTAGATGGAGTAAGCTGAGAAATTCATGATTTTTTTCAGAATTTTTGAAACTTTTTCTAGTTGGATTTGGTTTCTGCAACTCTCCTGGTTGCACCAGATATGTTCCCGGTAAAGTCATCTCATAGTTAGATGTTTTAATTTCATGAAATCCTGGTTTATGCTATGTTATGGCAGGAAATGGTTTAATGTGCTGATCACGTTCTTAAGGTGTGCGGATTTAATTACTTATGCTCATTTACTGTTATTTTATTTACCTATCAAAATTTGCTTTTTTTAAAAATTCCGTTTGTAATCTATTAATTAGTATTTACAATTCAAATTGGTTTTATGCAAATCAACTTAGCAGCCTTCCTCTTGTTCAAGCCTGCATATAATATAGGATTTGCAAAAAGTCTTGTGAGTACATAAAATACTCAACTTGCTATTGTTGTTTCTTTTAAGTGAAGAACCAGAATACACTAGCAATATCTATTTTAACGCAGGTTTTGGGGATAACTACGGATTTTTCTAGAGCTTTATCATGTTAGCTGCCTGTGAGAGTATTGAGAAACTACAAGTCTTTTGATTTTTTACTGCTATATTTATGTACTTTTGAATTGTAAGCCAAAATCTTACTTAATGAATATACATGCTTATTATATGGCTGTGATAAAAGGCAACATATCACTTGTCTTGTAGTGCCTTCCCATATACACACTGCCAAGCATTTTAACTAATAAAAGTCACGAAAAATTCTGAAAAATTTTGTAAGTTTAAACTTGTCGGAATTTTCTCTTTTTTGTAACTCTCGATATATAATGAATTTGAACCTACAATTTTATACATAGATAGGGCAATCTATGAAGTACATCTACAAATTTTTTCAGAATTTTTCGTGACTTTTGTTAGTTGGTGTGCACGGTAGATATACATGGAAAGCTCATGTGTGACATGGATATGTTACGTGATAAAAATATTGTAAATGTGTGTTAGCCACTAAGACTAGTACTGTATATATATATATATATATATATATATATATATATATATATATGGAATCCATCATTAGTATTTAATATCAAAAAGGGCTGTGAGGGTGGTCACGGTCGAGACAATAATGGCCCGCGAGCGACCACATGGAAGCAGAGAATTATTGGCGCATCACAGCTGTGGCCGTCGGTCATCTGTGGCCGTCGTCACAGCTGAAGAACTTCACATGTGAATCCTTGACTTGTCTACAACAATCATGCATCGGTAGGTGTGTCGGATAGACGACGATACTACATCGCCTCTTCACAGCTGTGACGACAGCGAAGCAGAGAATTATTGGCGCTTCACAGACACTAGATAGGAACCCGCGCTACGCCGCTTCGTATGAAATTTAGTTCACTGATTCTCTTAAAAAAAATAAAGCTGGAGGACACGCACGCGAATATACGAAACTATAGGTTTTTTTGTAAAATTAACTGTACGACGCTCCGTACAAAATTTGGTTCGTTGCTTCTTCTCGGAAAAATAAAGCCGTAGGACCTATACGCGAATATACGAAACTATAGGGTTCTTTTTGTAAAACTACTGGTAGAATAGCCTGTATGTATTTTTTTGTTTCCGCAAAACTACCCACCAGAGGGCCCAACCGTGAATACAACAAGATGACATACTGTTGTAGCGTGAAATGAAAATGATTTCCTATTTTTTTGAGAAAAAACAGACCGAGATGTATTTTCTATTTTTTGGTGGGTGTTTCGGTGTTTTCTTGGGAAAAACCGAGCTGGAAAACCGATGTGGGAAAATAGCCTAGAAGAAAAAGGGCGAAAAATTATTAGAGATGACAACCTTCTTTTGTCGAGTCTAACACTCTACGCGTCCACCGAGTAATAATACATGCTTTAAAAAATATCAGAGATCGAGATGGAAAAGCGACTTAGGAAAAAAGTCTTGTCGACGATTCGGGAACCGGTCCCCCGCCGAGCTTACTTGTTGAATGAGGGATCAACCTAGGGCCCCGTTTTCGCTGAGGGGGTAGCGTCTGAGGGCCTGCCGAGCCACGTATTGCGAGGACACAAGGGACAAGGGATCCTTTTTTATCTGATTCGGGCTTCTCGCGAAGGAGATAACAACCCTATGTCCAGTGATTGCACTAGTTTCCGAAGGTAGATTACAGGGTTCCTGCTCGGGGGCCCGGATGGTTCTAAGGTCAAGCCTCCAAGCCACCAGCAAGCAATGGCTACGTGTGAGGAGTAAAATAAAGTGAAATCGAACCCTAAATTCTATGTGTGTTGGGGTATTTATAGACAATTCTGACGTTCGATATTTATTCTGAGTGGCATACCTTGTTCCCGAGGCGTGGGTGAACTGTTCTCTTGCTTTTCGCCATACCGCTACATTAGGCGTAGAAGGCGCAGATCGTGGCCGTCTTGTCCTTTGAGCCGCCGAGTGATTAATGCCACGTCGTCTTGGCCGCCGTGTGATTAATGCCACATCGTCTTTGTGGAGTGTGCTCGGCAGGACGTGGCCAAGACCTCCCTGTGGGCCGGGTCGTTTGGTCTATACCTCGAACTAGCATGCTCGGGGGCGGGCTTGGCTAAGGTCGGAGTAGGTCAGGGTCGACCTTCTGAGTATCTCCTTGGGGACACCATCAAGGGTGCGCGATGGTCAAGACTCATTTGGTCACCGAGGCACGATGCTCGCCATAGGGGCTGCCCAATCCTCGATAGCTAGCCCAGGGCTTAAAGGGGAGGCGCCGCCGCGACCGCTTGAAGCCTCTAGACTTTGAAGACAGGATTGGGACTTCACATGGCGGAGTGCTACGCAGTGGCCGAGTAGCTTTGGCTCGGGGCGAGTCTTCTTTGTGAAGAACTCTGCGACATCCGAACAATCGGCTCGGGGATAAGAATCTTGCGGTGAAGAGCTATTGCACATCAAAACAATACGGCTCGGGGATAAGAATATTACAGTGAAAGCTACCGCGACATCCGAAACAATCTTGCTCGGGGAGACGGCGTTTTATTTGGGCGGCGTGTTTGATCGTGGTCCGTCAAAATAACGGTTGGGAACAAAAGCGAAGGTCGCGGCAGTTACTTCTTGAAGCCTTTGCGCATCTGACCTGACAGCTTTTTTGAAACCGCGCCATTACTGGGCGATTTTGAAAACCGCACCGCCACGCGTCGATTCGTGAACGGACGGGGCAGTTTTCCGGCCCGTTCGGCTTTTCCGCCTATAAATACCAAGCGGGGACGGTTCCAGAGAATTTTCTTCTCCCACGCTTCGAAATCAAACTCCAAAAGCTTCCCATCTTCCAAACTTTCTTCTCGCTCCAGCGCCCTTTCCCCCAACTTTCTTCATGGCGAAGTTCGACGTAAGCAAGGTCACCGCGGAGAGGCTTCAGGTACTTCGAGATTTCGGGTACCTCGACGTGGGCACCTGGCGGATCCCCGATGGCGAAGCAACTCCGTCTTGCGTCGGACGAGGTAAATCGCGTCGAAGCTCTACCGATCAGCGGGCCGGATGCGAGAGTGAGTTCTTGGAATCCGTACTCGCGCATTGCGAGTGCGAGATCACTCATCTGAACCCCAACTCCATCCTCATCTTGACCATCTTCTCCCATCTTTGCGAGGGTTTCGTGGGCATTGTGCCCACGGCAAGTCTTTTCTTTCACTTCTATACTTTGTTCCGCACCGGTAGCGCTTCTCGCACCGGTGCTCTGTACTTTTGCTTGCGAGCCCACCACCCGTACGAGTACCCCTTCTTCTCCCTCAAGGACTCGGTGGCGGGCTAGGCCAACTCTTGGTTCTACCTGCGGAAGGCGCAGGGGAGCTCTTTGTGCTACACCGAAGCGGCGGCGCCCAGCATCGACACCCCGCGCCAGCCCATCGCGCCCGAGGAAGAGCGGTCTTTGATGCTGATCAGCAAGCTCACGAACATGGGGCTCACTAGTCGAGACATAGTCCGCGACTTCCTCAAGAATAGGGTATCCCCTTTGAGGAGGAGGGAGCACCCCTTCTTCGAGATCTCCGGGTGGGACTACCTCACCCGAGAGGATGTCTTCGATAAGCTTCACGACCTTGAACAATCCTTGTTTCGTATGTACCTTCCATGCTTGTGCTGATCTCTCTTGCTGATCGTCAACAGAGCCGGGCTTCAACTGGGTGGAGAAAAGGGTCGGCGAGATGTTCGGCACTCCCAAGAGCAAGGAGCTCGAGCGCAGGCGGCAAGTCTCGAAGAACGTGCTCGAGCGGAGCGACGTGGTAAGGTGCTTCGTGATTCATGCTCGGGGAAAGCATCCCGAGCCCTCCTTACGCCTTTACGCCTTCTGGCAGGAGAAGGTTACCCTGGAGCTGGCGGTGGGCGAGCTCAAGCCCTTGGCGGGCGGTAAGGGAATACTCGTCTAGGCCGCCATGGCCAAGAAGATAAGGGGCAAGAGACATGTGCCGCCACCGGCCACCACCCGGCTGACGAAGAGACGGGCGAGCTCGTCCAGCAATCCGGCGGTGACGCATTTGGAATTCGCCGACCGAAAGGAGGTAAGCCGTTTGAATGCCTGGATGGAGAATTACGGCAAGGATTGCCTGGAGCAGCTCGAGGGGAGGTGAGATTGACCATGAGGCTGGTGCAGGGAGCGAGCGAAGAAGTTGGAGGAGGAGTGGCGAGATTAAGGCCAAGCTCAAGCAAGTCATCGAGGGCCGACAATTTGTAGAGCCCGAGGGTGCGGCCGCCGGTGAGGAGGAGGAGGACAAGGACGATCTGTTGTCCCTAAGGCAGCGCGGGCACTCGAGAAAGACGCTGGAGGCGGTTGACATGGAGAAGGTCGACCCCCTCCTGGCGAAGATCAGCCGCGCCGTGGAGAAGAAGGCTGAGCTCATGGTGTGGGCATGCCAACCCAGCCGGGATGACGAGGGCTGGCCAGAAGGTGAGCCCCAAACTTCTCTTTTCTCCTCTTTTTTTCTCTTGTTCTTTGTTTCGCGTGACCTTCGACCGAGCTAACCCCACTCTGCCGATGTGGGCGTGATAGCTTCTCGGACTTCTCCAGATTATGGAAGAATGGTCGTGAAATCTTTGGTCATCGAGAGAGGAGTTATGCACTGCACCCGACCTTGTGATGAGTGAGGCCGTGGAAGTGGTGGACAAGCTCGTCGATGACGGCCAAGGCACCAGGGATCCTCCTGCCCTGGAGGGACCACCTCCCCAGGGCGAGCTTCCCACCCTCCTGAGAACGGAGGGCGTACAAGGAGGGGAGGAGATTGATCTCGCAGCCTCGGGCGAGAAGGCTGCCTAAGGAGGCTTGATATCCCCGGGTGGATCACCTGCCCGGGACAAGGGCGCGGAGCCCCCGAGCGGACAGCCTGCTCGGGTAGAGACATTGCCTGCCCCGAGTGAACCGCATGCTCGGGCAGACGCCCCGCCACCCTCGGGCGAACAACATGCCGGGGCGGACAGCGAGAAGACCTTGAGCGGGCCAGCTGCTCGAGAGGAAGGCGTGGTGCCCCTGGGCGAACCTCATGCCCAAGGGGATGACTCAGCGTCTTCGAACGATCCGCCTTCTTGGAAGGACCCCGAGGAAGTCCCGAGCCCCCTGCCGAAGCTTGAAGATCTTCGGGGGGAGGATGTTGCTAAGAGCTTCCGGGACAACCTCTGCGTGCGTCTCGCGCAGGTGAGTGTACTTCTTTTCTTGTTGTCACAGCTTCATGTCTTTTTGGTCTTGGGTGTGGTATTTGAGATTTTTCCGCCTGCAGGTTCTCCAAAAGACCATGGAGGACTTTGACACATCGACGGTTGCCCCCGAGGCCGTGGCCCAATTGCACGTTGATCAAGAGGCCCGGATAACCGAGCTTGAGCAGCGGGTGGCGGACCTCAAGATCAGGGATAAACTGATCGTACATCGGTGTCGCCTGGCCGAGAAGGGCATCAAGGAGGGCAAGGAGAAGATCCTTGGGCTGGAGCGGGAGCTCGAGCAAGAAAAATAGCGCTCCCGCTAGGCCGAGGAGGATGCTGCTGCCAGCAGAGAGAAGGCCCTCGCGCTCGAGCAAGAGCTTGAGCGAGAGAAGCTGAACTCCCGCCAAGCGGAGAAGGTCGCCGCCAATGACAGGGAGAAGGCCCTTAAACTCGAGCAAGAACTTGAGCGAAGGAAGGAGCACTCCAGCGTCCTTGAGTCGAAGGTGGCGGAGCTGGGCCGGGCGGTGCGAGCGGCCGCCGATCTCGCCGATCAAGGCAAGGAAGAAGTTGATCAGCTTCGCCAGGAAGCCCGGCGGAAGGTGATCGACCTTGAAGCTAGGATCGACGAGCTGAGGCAAAAGCTTTCTGCCGCACTTAGAGGGGCGAAACCCGGCGCGTAGAGGACTTTTCCCTTTTCTTTTTCTTCCTTTTTGATGGACTTCGAATAATTTTGGTGGCGTCGACGAAGTGTACATTTTTTCCTCCCGCCTAAGGGCTTTTGTCTACTGCAAAGCTTCTTCTGTGTCCTTCTAGTTATTTCCTGCAAGCAACGGGCGTGAGGCAGATAGTGAAGCACGGGCAGCGTTAGCGCGGGCAACACGAGCATGGGCAATACGAGCCCGAAAATAGGTGAGTGACAAATGCTTAAAAAAGAGGCAAAGGCAGCGCAAATACGAGCTTAGGTAGAGGCACTTGGCCACCAATTTTTGGAAAAAACGTTAGCATGGTAGGTAGCCCGTTCCTACTAAGCCCCCACTGCGAATGAAGGTCGTGCGCCTAAGTTGCGAGCACGAGCTCGTTCGCAGGAGAGTTAGGAAGGTGCGCGTTGTCCTGCCGACCAAATCACTAATTTCCGCACGGAGCGAGAATGGTTTAGGTCGGGAGAAAAGAACACGTGAGGCCTCGACTTCCTTAGCACTTAGGACACACGCCCCTGATTTTGCGAGCATGGTCGTAGGCGAGGAAGGACGCGCGGTTGCTCGACAAGGCATGTGACGACCAAACGCGCGCAAGTCGAACTAAAGCTCCGGACCGGCTGAAAGGGTGTCTGTATGCGACTTGAAATCGCGCAACGAAGAACTACTGCGGACCAAGGTCAGCTTATGGAGACTGAAACCTTTGGCGATGAGTTTTAGTAACTAGGCATTGGTCGCGGTACCTTGCGCGGCCGCGCGCGCGCCAGCCTGATCTTAGAGTAAAGAACGCTTAGAGCGATTGTTCCTGCCCGACACGCTCGTCCCATCACCAAGATCGTGAGAAAAGTATGCATTCACAAAATCTTGGCGGTAACAGACTTTGCGTGGGTGAGCGAACCGAACTTGCTTTTTTCCAAAAGAAAACCCATAGATCTGTAGACATATACAAAAGGAAGTATGAGTTTAGACAAAGAACTTGCGCAACTGGTCGATGTTCCACGAGCTCGTGAGCACGTGACCGTCCTCCATCGCTAGGCGGACAGCCCCCAGGCGTGCTACTGAGACGACCGTGAATGGACCTTCCCACTTGGGGGAGAGCTTGTTGGACTTCGACGTATCCTGGATTCGCCGCAGGACGAGGTCGCCAACCTGCAGGGTTCGAGGCCGAATCGACTTAGCCGCGTGCCTGCAAAGAGC
The DNA here is from genome assembly GCA_036346375.1 of Guadua angustifolia. NCBI lineage: Eukaryota > Viridiplantae > Streptophyta > Magnoliopsida > Poales > Poaceae > Guadua > Guadua angustifolia. The sequence goes on from JAYEVE010000877.1 coordinate 30,218, forward strand.
TTGCAGGTACACAGCGGATCGGAGGAGGGCCCCTTCATGCGCCTCTTCGACGAGATCGACGTCGAGGCGACGCTCGAGCCCTTGGTTGATGTTATCAGCCAGGTGTACTCTTTGGGATCCTAGCACGATCTCGGTGGGCAGGATGGCCTCGGCACCATAGACGAGCTGGAAGGGCGTCTCGCCGGTCGCTCGGCTCGCTATGGTGCGGACGGACCAGTGGACGGAAGGAAGCTCGTCCACCCATGATCCGCCATGCCGGGCGAGGTCTTTGAAGACCCTTTTCTTGATCCCTTGGAGGATTTGGCCGTTTGCTCGCTTATTGCTCCATTGCTACTGGATGAGCTACGGTAAGCTGCACTTTGGTCGGTGTTCGTAGTAGGCCTGAAACAGCTCACTAGTGAACTGAGTGCCATTGTCCATGATGAGGCGATTGGGGACCCCGAAATGCGTCACCACGTTGCTGCGAAAAAATCTCTTGGCTGCCTGAGCCGAAATGGTTGATACAGGCTCGGCCTCGATCCACTTACAGAAAGTGTCGACGGTTACGAGCAAGTACTTGCAACCCCTTCGACCGCGGGGGAAAGGCCCGAGAATGTTGGCCCCCCAAGTCGAGAACAGCCATGAGAGTTGGATGGTTTGAAGCGCGTACGCCGACTGGTGGGCCTTGCGGGCATGGAACTGGCATGCCCGGCAAGTCGCCACGAGCGCCCGAGCGTCGGCCAAGGCCGTTGGCCAATAATATCCCAACCGAAAGGCTTTGCTCACGAGTGTTTGGAAGGACGAGTGAGCTCCGCACATCCCCTCATGGATATCCCTGAGAAGGAAATTGCCCTCTTCTCGAGATATGCACTTGGAGAGGACTCCAAGTACCCCTTTGTGGTATAAGGCGCCCTCGACCAACTTGTATGCAGAGGACCGCCTTGTAAGCCGGGAACGCTCGGTTTCTTCCTCGGGCAGTGTCCCATGGGCAAGATACTGGACGAATGGCGTCATCCAGTCTGCACCATGCTCAAGGAAGGAGACGCTACCATGCGTCTCTGGTGCCTCCTCTACAAAGGGAATGGAGGGCTTGTGCAGATGCTCGACGAGCGCCCCCGGTGGGGCGGGCATTTGTAGGGTTGCCTCCTCTACATAGGGAATGGAGGGCTTGTGCAGATGCTCGACGAGCGCCCTCGGAAGGGCGGGCATCTGCGAGGAACCGACCTTGGAAAGTTGGTCGGCCAGGGAATTGTCCTTCCTGGGGATGTAGAATACTTCGAAATTTCTAAAGTACCGCTCCATCTTCCTCACCTCAACCAAGTAAAGCGCCATTGAGTGATCGAAAAACTGATACTCCTTGTTAACTTGGTTGACAACCAACTGCGAATCGCCCTTCACGATAGACCTACCATGGACTCCGAGCGCCTTGCATGCTCGTAGCCCAGCTAATAGGCCTTCATACTCCGCCGCGTTGTTGGTCGTGGCGAAGTGCAATTGGATGACGATCGAGCCGATCCTTGGGGATACCGACCGCGACACCACCCGGCGTTCAAAGCTCGGGACCCGTCAATACATGGTCGGCTGACCATCCCAGATCCATCGGGCTTAGTGGCGGGTGGTGCCGGGTTGGTCCATTCCACTACGAAGTCCGCTAGGATCTATGATTTGATCACCGGGTGGGCCGAGAAGTGGACATCGAACTCAGCGAGCTCCATAGCCCACTTTGCTATCCGACCGTCGGCGTCTTGGTTTCTCAGGATCTCCCTAAGGGGAAAGTTGGTCGGCACGATGATCTTGTGGGCTTGAAAGTAGTGGCGTAGCTTCCTCAAGGCTACGAGCAGCGAGCATAAAAGCTTCTGGACCTCAGGGTACCGCTCCTTTGGTCCGTCTGGGACTCACGACGAGTATATGGGTGTTGCACCCCATCTCGCCGATTCGCCAACACCGCTTACGGCACAGGGGTCACCGTGAGGTAAAGCAGAGCTCCTCCCGACCTTGGCGTGGCTGAGGATGGGCGTGGCCGAGTACCGCCTAGCTCTCGAAGGAGCGGTTGGCTTCTTTCGTCCAGGCAAAGCCCTCGTGCCTGCGGAGGGCCTTGAAAAAAGGCAGCCCACGTTCGCCCGACCGGGAAATGAAGCGGCTGAGAGCCGCCATGCGCCCGGTCAAGGCCTGGACCTCCTTTACGCAGCTCGGAGGTCGCATTTTTTCGATGGCTTCAATTTTCTCCGGGTTAGCACCGATGCCCTGCGGCCCAATGAGATAGCCGAGCACCTTGCCCGCCTTGACCCCGAAGACGCATTTTTCTAGATTAAGCTTTATTCGGTGCCTATTGAGGTTACAAAAGGTCTCCTCGAGATCGGATACATGACCCGAGGCGAGCTTACTTGTCACCACAATATCGTCTACATACACCTCAAGGTTCTGGCCTATCTGGTCCTGGAAGGTCTTCTGCATCAAGCACTGGAAGGTCGCCCAGATTCCTGAATCAAAGACATGGTCTTGTAGCCGAACGTCTTGAACGGCGTGATGAAGGAGGTCTTTCTTCGCCCCGGGATAAGCCGATTTGGTGGTAGCGAATAGGCATCCGAGCTCATCACAGGACTCTACCGTCGCGTCGACCAGCTGGTCTATACGCGACGGTGGGAAATTATCCTTTGGGCAGGCAGCATTCAGGCCGGTGTGGTCAACACACATGCGCCATTTGCCTCCCTTCTTTTTGACAATGACCGAATTTGCCAGCCACTCCGAATGCTCGACCTCCCTGACGAAGCTGGCCTTAAGGAGCTTGTCGAGTTCATCCCGGATAATTGCTTGTTTCTCCGGGGGAAAATGCCTGAGCTTCTGGTGCACAGGTTTCTTATCAGGCCGAACAGCTAGCCTGTGCTCAATTACTTCCCTTGGGACTCCGGGCATGTCGGATGGTTCCCAGGCGAACACGTCCGCGTTCCTCCGGAGGAATGTAATGAGCTCGAGTTCCTATTTGGGATCTAAGGAAGATCCCAAATGAAAAACCTTGGTCGGGTCCGCGTCGTTCAGAAGGACCGCCTTGGTTTCTCCTCCGGGCTGGAGGGTAACTTTGGGGTGAGAGTGCATTGGCTCTTGGTCGGGGCCCCGCTGAGGCAGCTGCCCGACCATGTCAAGCGACTTCTCGTCGCAGTTCAGGGCCGCCCTATGGTCTCCCTTGATGGTGATGATACCTTTAGGCCGGGGGACCTTCAGACATTGGTACGCGTGATGCGTGGCGGCCATGAACTTGGAGAGGACCGGCCTGCCGAGGATGGCATTGTAAGCCGACTTGAAGTCAACGACCTCGAAGTTGATCATCTCGGTCTAGAAGTTGTTGAGGCTCCCGAACATCACGGGCAAGACAACCTGGCCGAGAGGCTTGATCGAGGTGCCCGGGACGATCCCGAAGAATGGGACGACTATGCTCTTGATCTTGGACCGAGGGACTTGCATCTCGTCCAGGACCATAGCAGATATGAGATCTAGGGAGCTCCCGCCGTCGATGAGAACCCGGCCCACTTTGGCGTTGCTGATGGTCGGGCTCACGACCAATGGAAGCTTCTGAGGCTTGGTCATTCCAAGGGGACAATCGCCCTTGGAGAAAGTGATCGATAGCTCGGACCACTTGAGCTGCTGTACGGGTGGCATGCCCTGAGCGATGTGGCAAACCTCCCGCACCGCCTTCTTTAGGTCCCTTCAGGAATTGTACGCCGAGGAGCCCCCAAAGGTGACGACTATGTGGTTGTGGGGCTCCTGGTAGCCCATATCGTCGTTCTCGTCCGCGGGACCTTTGCCTTTGCCGCTGTTGCCTTTCCCTGGGAGCGTGGGCATGGGACCTTGACCATTGTAGAACTTCTCCAGGCGGTATGCCCAGGTTCAGCAATTGCGGAGGTCGTGCCCGACTGCCTGATGGAACGGGCAATAGCGGTCGCCCGAAGGAGCACTTCTTCCCTCGTGATCTTGGTCGCTACGGTCCCAGTCGTGGCGACCCCGATCGTCGCGACCTTGGTCGTTGCGACCTCGGTCGCTGCGCCGGGGAGGAGGCCAACCTCACCCGCCCTCGGGCTGCCGAGCTGGCGGAGCCCGCGGCGGACGGTGTTCAACCGCGGCCACCAAGCCCGGGGCGTGCGACCTACTCTTCTTGATTTTCTTCTCTGTAGAGCCCGAGTGCATCTTGCTCGAGAGCCCTCAAGCTTCGGGTGGGCGGCTTGCCCTCATCCAAAGCATCTTTTTATCTCGGGCTTGCCCGTCGGCGAAAGCGTAGCGTCGGCCATGCGGAACAGCTCGTTGGCCGTAATGTCGGGATGGATCTCTAGGTCTTGCGTGAAGCGGACGTCGCGGACCCCGAACTTGAAGGCCCGAACGACCGCCTCATCCGAGATGCTCGGAATGGAGTTCCTCACCTTAATGAACCTTTGGACGAAATGCCGTAAAGATTCCTTCTCGGTCTGGATCAACCGCTCGAGGTCGCGCTCGTTACCCAGGCGAGTGTAGCAGCTCTGGAAATTCACCCGGAGCACCTCACAGAGTTGCCCCCACGAGCGGATCAACCCTTCCTTTTGGTTAAAGAGCCACGTCCTGGCGGAGCCGTCGAGGACCGTGGGGAGGTAGTTGGCCATGACCCCCTCATCTCCCCCAGCCGCCAGAATGGCGGTGAAGTAGATTGACAGGAACTCATCTGGGTTCTGAGTTCTGTTGAACCGCTCAATGTGGCCAGGCTTAAACTTGCTCGGCCACGAGACGTCGCAGAGGGATGCCGAAAAGGCCCGGCATCCGAACGCCGGGCTATCGCGGCGACCCCTCCGAGCACGGCAACCGTGACGGCCGGCGTCTCGATGGTCCTCCATGCGCGGGCGAGATGAGAGAACACGTCTCCGCGCCGACGCGATGAAGGCAGCCCCGAGGTGGAACACTCGGTAAGCTCGTGAGCGGGCGGGGCGATGCCCCGAGCCCACGAGGCCGTTCGGGAACCGCTCCGAACGTCCTCACAATACCAATCCTGCATCCCGCGGCCCTCCCGAGAAGGACTTCGGGAGGCGCCACGACGGGAGCGAATAGGGGAACGACGCTTGTGATCCCGGGAAACACTCCGGGGCACTTCTCCGCCGGCGGGCTCAGGGAGCCCTATGTCGGCAAGAGCTTTTCCAGTTACCGGCCACGACCGCCCCTATATTGCTGGTGGAGAAGTTTCGGAAGCTGCGCACGATCGTTGCCATGGCGCCCGTTGCTTTCGGCGGGGAGGGGAAGCGCGAAGCGACCTTGGGCGACGATCGCGCACGTGCTCCGGGGAACAATACTCACTAGGGTCCCCACGAGCCAGGTCTCCGGTCATGGCGTCCGCTCTCCCGCTGGCTTGGCGACGGACGGTCGCCAGGGTCCTGTCCGGGGATAACTCCGGACGGTTCTCGTTAGCATCGCGCTGGCAATGATGAGAAGACTCGGGAGACTGGACCTCGTGAACCTCTTCTCTTCCTGCCATATTGACACTGCGGGAGCACCAGGACCGTGAGGGCGACATCGTGGTGTCACCATGCGTCATGGTCTTCCGGCTGCACTCGGGACGGTCAGGGGCGTCCTGACTGTCACGGAGGCTGCCAGATTCCTCCTCATCAACGAGGGTATCATGCTGTGAGTAGAGGGAACGCTCTCGCGCTGCAGCCACCGGGGAAAGACTCCCGGTTTCGGTGTGGCCTTCCGGGTCAGCCACACCAGCTACGCCATCGCTGGCATAATACATGTCGTCATCCTCCACGTCGTCGAAGATGTAGAGGTTTTGATTGTCTTGAGAATTCGGCATCCTCAGGGATTCCTCGCGAAAGGACTCAGTCGATCCCCACGGACGGTGCGGCTATCGGCGATTGAGGAAGCTGGTCCCTCACGAGCTTACTTGTTGAATGAGGATCAACCTAGGCCCTTTTTCGCGGCGGAGGGTAGCGTCGAGGGCTGCCGAGCTCGTATGCGAGACACGAGGGACAAGGGATCCTTTTTTATCTGGTTCGGGCCTCTCGCGGAGGAGATAACAACCCTACGTCCAGTGATTGCACTAGTTTTCGAAGGTAGATTACAGGGTTCCTGCTCGGGGACCCGGATGGTTCTAAGGTCAAGCCTCCAGGCCACCAGCAAGCAATGGCTACGTGTGAGGAGTAAAGTAAAGTGAAATCGAACCCTAAATTCTATGTGCGTTGGGGTATTTATAGACAATTACGCGTTCGGCATTTATTCTGAGTGTGAGTCATTGTTCCGGACGATGGGTGAACTGTTCTCTTGCTTTTCGCCATACCGCTACGTGGGCGTAGGGGGCGCAGATCGTGGCCGTATTGTCCTTTGATCCGCCGAGTGATTAATACCACGTCGTCTTGGCCGCCATGTGATTAATACCACGTCGTCTTTGTGGGCGTGCGGCTTTTCATGGCCCGAGGCCCTCCACTGTGGACGGTCGTTTTGAAACAGATACCCGAGCTAGCATGCTCGGGGCGGCTTGGCTAAGGTCGGAGTAGGTCCGAGGGTCGACCTCCCGAGGATCTCCATTGGGACACCATCCAAGGGTGCGCATGGTCGGTATTTCGGCTGGTCATCGAGGTACGATGCTCGCCATAGGCCGCCTAATCACGACAAGTCTATCTGGGTAGAAGGAATGGATGTATTTTTTGTTTCCATAAAACTACCCCCGGAGGCCCAAAGTGAATACAGCGGCACACTGTAGCGTGGGAAACGATTTCCTATTTTTTTGAGAAAAAACAGACCGAGATGTATTTTCTATTTTTTTGGAGGGCCTTTCGGTGTTTTCTTGGGAAAAACCGATCTGGAAAACCGAGGTGAAAAAATAGCCTAGAAGAAAAAGGGCGAAAAATTATTAGAGATGACAACCTTCTTTTGTCGAGTCTAACACTCTACACGTCCACCGAGTAATAATATATGCTTTAAAAAATATCAGAGATCGAGATGGAAAGCGAGCTGGGAAAAAAGTCTATACCGGTAGAAGGGACTAGATGTATTTTTTTGTTTCCGCAAAACTACCCATTGGAGGGCCCAACCGTGAATACAACGGCGCACGGCATGCGTGTGAGCGGGAAACGATTTCCCTTTTTTTTGAGAAAAAACAAACCGAGATGTATTTTCTATTTTTTTTGGAGGGTCTTTCGGTGTTTTCTTAGGAAAAACTGAGCTGAAAAACCGAGACAGAAAAATAGCCTAGAGGAAAAAGGACGAAAATTATTAGAGACGACAACCTTCTTTTGTCGAGCCTAACACTCTACGCGTCCACCGAGTAATAATACATGCTTAAAAAATATCAGAGATCAAGATGGAAAACCGAGCTAGGAAAAAAGTCTAAAGATAGAGATGCACATATATTTCTGGTGACGAAAATATTTTTTCCGGGAAAAACAGAGAAATGATCTAGACGTAAGGAGCAAGAGCCTGTTTGTTACGTTTTTGGACCTATCCGCTATCTGAAAAAATTAGAAAAGGGTTTGTTCGCGATTTGAATTTAACGGAGTTTTTTAAAGAAAGCAAAATAGAGAGGACCCTAAGCGAATTGGGAAAAATATCTTTCCCTCACAAAAATCGCGAATGACTTATTCAGAATGTCTGTAAGGACCTATCCGTAATTTGAAGAAACGGAGGAGCTTTTCCGCAAATGCGCAGCGGTGACACGTGGACGGGCTGAACGCTCTCCAATTCCTTCGCTTATAATAGAGTTGATATTTGTGACGACATGGAAGCAATTGCTACAGTTGGAACGTCTAAATTTCTCAGACGTATTGTAACATTTTTTGTCAACACGTACAATATTTTTCTTCGACAAACAGTGAAATGTGGTACAATAAACAGATGTTACAAGCGTTGAAAAAAATATTGCACGTGTTGGAAAAAAATGTTTCAAACGTTGAAAAAAAATATTGTAACAAGCGTCCGATGAAATGAACAGTATCGGACGTTCGAGCGCTAGTTTTGCCCGAGAATTATTGGGGACTGTTGACTCATCTAGCCTTTGCTTCGCTTTTTTTTTAAAAAAATGGCTTTCTTCTTTTTTTTTAAAAAAAAAAACTAGTCTCTTTCCTCATATGTGATAGCTTCCACGCCACGGAACCATGAAAGACTAAGAAGCCACGCCAGAAGACCGTAGCAACCGGACGAAGTGGTAGGCGGCTCTCAACCAACTTGCCACGATCTTAAGCCACGGAAGATCAATTGCCGCATTCGTCAGGCACTGGAAGCAGCGTGCCGTGCAAATTCCACGGTGCGGGAATGCGAAACACTACGGACCATGGTAATGTAGCACAGAATAATACTTTTGCGTTTGATTAGCCTGCTAGAGTGCTAGTAATATCTTCCTCGAGAGAGCACATTACTTTTGAGTACAGATGGTGGAGTGGTGTGTCAGTGAGAGTGGACAGGAATTTGTGTACCACTTGCACTGGAAGTCATGTGCCCTCTAAAGTTGCCTTAGAATTTATAGGCTGTTTGGTAGAGTTTTAGGTTCTAATTTTACTTAAGATCTAAAATTTAAGGGTTAAAATAAAGTGAATTAAGTTTATATTTTTGGTCTAAAATGTAAACAAGATGATCCATCTAAAACTCTTCTTCTTGTCTTGAAACCGAATTTCACGAATCTGGTGAAGCTAAAATTTTCAGCAGTGAAGTTGAATCCTTACCAAACACACCTTTAGAAACCACTAGAACGCCGGCGCAACATACAAACTTGCTTGGAGGCTATATAGAATAGAAGAACAGAAATAAAAGCGCAATTAAAACCTATGGTAGGAAGATAAATCTTACTTTCCATGAGCAGTTTCACCAGACTGCATGATGACATCAGCACCTTCCCGAACTGCAGTTGCTATATCAGAAACCTCCTGAACTTTTACTTTGTACTTAGTATTAACTGATAGCAGATTGGAGACAAGGTCAGTGCAATGAGTTTCAACACAATAAGTATTGGCTTACACGAAAATTCTCTATTAAAAGTTATCGAAGGTTAGAAATCGATAATAAATTTATACTTCGGGTACCTTTGGGTTAGCAAAGTCAAGTACAAAATCAGAGGCACACAATGTAGACAGGTTCGGACCTCCAGATGGAGTAACACCCTACGTCCTGTATGGATGATCTTCGTATACTGCAGATGGAGTATAGAGCAAAGATGTATAGCCCTAGTTACAATGTGAATTGCACCTAAACTAAGACTAGAGGTTGACGAAACGTGATTCGTTGGCTCCTGGGCTCTCTGCGCAAAAAGGCTTCTCGCTTGAAAGCTTTGGATGGCTGTTCTCCTGAGAATTGCTTCCTTCTCTCACTAGGGGTCCCTACCTCAGGCCTTATATAGTCAGCGTTGCCCTGCCACCAGTCAAGTTGTAGTCGGTTTGGGATACCAGATCGTAACCAATGAGGAGTCTATCACCGCCTAATCTTCATAGCATATCCAAACTACTGTCCATATCAAGCGTACTCGAGTTGGTTTCCTCTCAGGGGAAAGCGATCGAGTCCTTCCTAATATGGACTTATCTTTTCCACGTATATCATATCCCACAGACTCGGGCCCGTGATATCCAGAACTTCCATATGTTGCTGGAACATATCCGTCTCTATCTTGCGTGCGCATATACCCCATGTTTAGATATTCGACAGTAGCCCATAAACTCTGCTTAGTGGAGGGTCTGTTTAAGCGCTTGGTCGATTACTGCTAAGCTCCAGCTTAGTTGAGTAATGCCCTGTCGACTTGTGGTCGAGCTATTCGAGTAAATCGGGAGTCACTAAGTATCGAGTATAGATGTTTTAGGGTTGAACGCCTGGACGCCAGCAAAACTCGAGTCCTTAGGGTAATCGCAGGTTACTCGATGTCACCTTATCGACTTGACTCTGAGCAGAGTTGGAAAAAATTCAGAAATTCTAAACGTTGGGCAGTTGAGCATTTATTGCTCTCGTCTGCAATGCCAAGATGGGTGCAGTGCCATCATCCCACCTTTCTCACCGATCAAGGCTCCGGATCAGGGGAAATGAACCGTTTGTCTGAGAAGAGGTATTGGCATATAAATTCCCAAGTCTGGAATTGTAACCATTCTATTTCTTACTACCTCCATTCTTGCTCTCGAAGCCTCCATAGCGTTCCTTAAACCCTAGTGCCACTATCTCCAAAGAGCTTGTCCTACTCCTTTCAATGGCGTCCAACCCTTTAGCTGGTGGAAAGGTCCTCTTGTCGCCAGAGAGGAAACCTGATGCAGCTATGACCTCTCTCCATAGTGGCGATGCGGCCTTCGAGGATGAGACTTTCGAAAGAGTATGGTAGAAATACATGATGACGGAGAAACGTCTCATCGAGCTGGAGAAAGACGGCTTCATCCCTCCGCGGGAGTTCTTTCATTGGAGACCATCACAAGGTGAATTGTTCCCCACCCCCGAGAATGAGGATGAGACTGTTGTTTTTGAGGCCTTTTTCCGATGTGGGCTCAACTTCCCCCTTCTTAGTTTCCTCGCTCTGTTCTTGATTTCTATCAAATCCAGCTTTTTCAATTGAGCCCCAATTCTATCACAATGCTCAATGTGTTTGTCCATTTCTGTGAAGTGTATCTAGGAGTTAGCCCCAGCCTTAATCTGTTCTGCCACTTCTATAGTCTGAAGAGGGCGACGAAGAATGAGGCTATTGGGGGTGCCAGTTTCCACCTCCACAGCAGCGCGTCGAACTCGTATATCCTTGTCCTCGTTATGTCCTCCTAGCAATCGAACTAGAAAAAATGATGGTTTTATATTACTTCTCCAGACACCGTGAACCTTCCTCTAGCCTATTGACCACTCTTTCTCAACCCAATTGACCTCTGGACAAAAGTCCCTCTTGCGACCACTCGAACTTCTTATTATGTTCGGAAGATCGAGGAGCTAAGGAAAATCAGGTTGACCGGGTGGCACGTCTCTAGAGACTTCATCACGCGCCGATCGAGTCTGCTGAAGTGCAGGGATCACATCGCTTGGGACTACTCCGAAGCTAAGGATGCCACGAGAGACAATCCTGGAGGTAAGCATTTATACTACTTCGTTCTCCTTGCTTTAGTCAATGAAGGGTGAATTGACTCACTTGTGTGCTAGATCTACTGGACACGGACATCTCCTCCAGGTTGAGCAAATTATTCCAAGGCTCGAAACCGGGCGTGTGAGGCGTTGAAGCATATTTGCTTGCTAACCCACGGCCGGAGATAAGTGATGCTTCGTGGCTTGTAATGCATCGTTCGTGCATCCGTTATTCACTTTGACTTAGCATCTCCTCAGGAGGCAAATTCGACAACAAAAGTGAGCCAGTTATGGGAACCATCGACCTGGATGATGATGAGCCGGCTCGGGATGATGATCAAATGCCGGGCTCTATCGTTGCCGATGTCGGCTCTCCTCTGGATGATCCGCCGAGTGAGAGTGAAGGGACCCAGGAGCGAGCGGCGGTCGATCCTCCCCAAGAAAGGAGGTCGGTGTCTCTAATGCACCATCGTCCAACCAAACGACCTCGAACTTCAGCGCCAAGGCCATCCAACGAGGTGACCTTCAACCGCTCCATTGGCTGTTATGAAATTTCTTCTGTAGGAATCCAACAAATGCTAGATGATCAGCAAGTCAGCTGGGGGGTCAAAGCGCAGAGGTCAGTGACTCCTCCATAGACGTCTCCTCTAGAGGGATCTCCATCGACTAAACCAGTTGGACAGGTATCATTGCTATCGAGCAACATTTGCTAAAGCCTTCATTGGCGAACTTCCATTCACAGTACCTGCTTGCTCATAGGTTTCCCCGTCGTCCACTAACCCGCTAGTGCCATATCCTCCATGGTTGTACCGGTTGAGAAACCAACCGTCGAAGTTAGATCGGTATTGGCGAAGAATGTGCAAGTGAAAATTCATCTGGTAAGTAAGGTCATCTTCCCTTTTCCCTCTTGATCTTCTTCACTTGTACATTAGAGGTGTTAGACAAATAACCTGTTTGCAGGAAGGGTGCACCTAGTGGTGCTATTGACAAAGCTACCATCGTTGTCCTTCGGCACGGCCGGCACTACCACAGCTCCCTATCTGGAGGCTCCTGTTGAGCGTACCGATGGATCTACGATGGTGACAACCCAAGATTCTCTGGCTTGTCTAGCGCCTCAGGTGTTCTGGTATGTTCTGAAGCCTCATATTCAGGTAAGCGAACACGAACCACCCTATTCTACCTTTCGTTCTGCCCTTCACTCTATTTTGTCGCTTTTTGGCTTCTTATCATAGTGCGCGGCCAACACCCTGCTTGAGGCCAAAGCTTTCTGCGATCAAGCCCACCATTAAACTTAGCGGCTCATGGCTTCCCATGACCAGGTTCTCAAGGTGAAGAACACCGAGCAGGAGGTGCTCAGGGCCAAACTGAAGGCTACTCAGGCTGAGGCTGAAAAGTAGGAAGAGAAGCTGAAAGCTGAGAAGGCCACTACTCGAGGCCAAGGCCAGTTGAGACAAGGCGGATGCAAGCAAGAAAGCAGTCGAGGTTGAAAAGGTTGCAGCAGATGTGGCGCTCGCCATTCTGCAGTCGAAAACACTCGAACACATGACCACCTCGGCTTGTCTTGCAACTTCTTACATGCTTGGCATGGTGAAGAGCCACCATCCAGACCTGGACTTCTCAGGATTGGACGAAGGATTCTCATGTGAGGCGAGCGAAGCTGTCGATTATATCGAGTCCTTTGAAGGCCTTATTGAGAGGTTCGTGGCCACATTGGAGCTATCACTTAACAATGATGATGCCCATCAAGGTCACTCGGCCTAACCATGCTAATGTAAAGATTAACATTTTTCTTGTTACTGCGGTCTTTAATGACAATACTAATCAATCTGCTTGTCTATCGTGCTTTGCCTACTATTTCCTTGTCGATGAAGTAGAGTAGCACAAGTAGATGGAAATTCGATTTAGCACTCATAGACCCTCAGTAAGTGGCTTTGCATGCCTAATTGTATCTGCACACAATGCTAAAAAAACTTTCATTAAATGACTTAGCCCCCGAGCATATAATCGGAAAGGCCATATATAACATAAATGCTATATACGTTGTACAGAACACTACATGACTTTTGCAAGCCTTCATCGATCGTTTGGCTTAGACTTTGTAGTGAACAAGCACTTGCTGAATAGCGCATGTAGAATTGACTAGAGGCCTCGTCTCCCACCGACTACTGAGCTTTAGATGTCTGACAATCTGGTGCTCGTATGCGCGTAGGATAGAAGTACTCATTGTCAGATTCAAGCATGGGCACACTTTAGTTCTATTTGATGACATGCTAAGCTCGCAATCAAGTAAATGCATGCAAAAAATCGCATGTACTAAGGATAAAGAGATTAAAGAAGATTGTGTGTACTATGCCCTGCTCAATAACAATATCGACCAGGAAAAAGGTATAGAGTTACTTGTAGCCCCCGACTCCTTACTTGATGATGTGTCATTGGGTAGGGAGTGGAGTGATGTAAGCATAACATCGTGATGTAGCCTCCCGCTCTTTACTCGGTAGCTAGATCGAGCAAAAAATGAGGCATGAGCATCATAGATACCTGTTACAACTCCAAGCCCCTTATTCGATAGATGTATCGACCCGAGAGTGGAGCCAAGTAAAGAAAAGATCGAGCGATGTAGCCCCTGACCTTCTACTTGAGTAGATGGTATAGCATATGCGTTGATAAAATGCATGATGTGGCTCTCGACTTTCCACTCAACAATCGTATCGAGAAGAAAATAGAGCATAAGCATCATTTATGACACTTGCCCATACACACAGAAGCATGAGCCCCCGTGCATATTAGTCGAAGTGGAATCCAAACGGACGTAATAGATGAACAATATTACTCCATTGTAGCAATTGAACTCCATTATAGTTTTCGTGCTCCTTCAGCTTCCACGTAGTGAGTCACAACTTAGCGTCTCTTTGGCTTCCACGCTTATATGGAAACATGACAGATGCCTTGCGGATTGGGACCGACGTGAATCTAGATGGATTGCGGTTACAGTACAACCCGTTCTGTCAAAGGTTAGTGATCGACAACACACTTATATTCAGATACCTTCGAGATATGCAGGATCAAAACACACAATCGGGGGAACACGATGTATACAGATTCGGGCCTCTTGGTCGAGTAACACCCTACTCCTCTATCGATGATGTACAAGATCGATGAATAGCTTACAGATCTGGATGACTAGTCCTGATTACAAGGAAAAATATGAATATGGGGGTGACTAGGCTATGGCTAGTGGATGTTTTACTCGGAGATCTTCCTGTGTATCTAACTCTGGATGGTTGTTGCTTGAGGATTGCTCGTGAAATTGCTTGAGACTTGGCTCCAGAATTGGGTCGTTCTTGACGACGTCTACCCTTGCCCTTATATAGTGGGTTGGAGTATTGAATCATAGTCGATGAGGAATATGTTGTCGTTATGATCTCCGTATCGCATCTGAACTTCCATAACCGCCAGGCGTATTCATGTGGGTTTCCTCATATCGAGAACATGATCAAATCCTTCTTTGCGCGGGGATGCCCTTTCTCCATATATCTTATCTCGTCGAACTGAGCTCGAAATATATGGAGTTCCCAAATGCTGGTAGAGATATATACAGTATGGTCTTTGACTTTATGGCATACGTCCATATCCCATATTTGGATATTCAACAGTAGTGCCTGAACTCTGCTTAGTGGAGGGTCCTTTTGAGCACTTGGTCGATTACTGCTAAACCTGGTTTGGTCGAGTAATGCCTCGCTGTTTATGGTCGCATGATTGAGTAGTTTGGGCATTTATTGCTCCTGTCTGAGGTGCTACGGCGAATGTGGTACCATCATACCACTTTTCTCGGCGATCAACATGCCGTACGGCAAGAAATGAATCGTTGTGCCTAAAAGATTTTGGCTTATAAATCTCTGGATTCAGAACTGTAGCCATTTCATTCTTTCATCCCCAGCCTTGTTCTCAAAGCCTCCGTCTTGCCCCTTTGAGTCCTTGCATCACTTGTGTTTTGAGAGATCCTATTTTCGTCTACTCCCAATGGCTTCTGGTCCTTCTGCCAATCCTAAGGCCGCCGCCTGGTAGATGAAGGAGACCGCAGATGATTGTGCCGGTCTTGATGATTGAAACCTTCCAGCAAGTGTGGCAAAAGTCGATAATGCCAAAAAAGCATCTCGTGGAGCTGGAGAAAGGCGGTTTCGTCCCTCCTCGGGAGTTCTTCCACTGGAGACCATCCGTCGGTGAGGGTTATCCGACCCCTAAGGATGAGGACGAGACTGTAGTTTTTGAGTCTTTCTTCCACTGTGGTCTCAGCTTTCCCCCTTCCAAATTTCTACTTGATGTTCTGGATTTATACGGAATTCAGCTTTTTCACCTGAGCCCTAACTCGATTACAATGCTCAGTGTATTTGCTCATCTTTGTGAGGCCTTCATGAGTATCAGACCCAACCTCAATTTGCTTTGCCATTTTTACTGCTTGAAGAGATCGACCAAGAATGAGGTTATTGGGGGTGCTGGATTTCACCTCCGCAGTGGCGCTGCTAGTGTATATATCCTGGTTCTGCTGACTTCTTCCTAGCAATCGGACTAGAAGAAGTGGTGATTTTATATCACCTCACCGGACACAGTCAATTTTCCCCTGGCTTATCAGCCATTCTTCCCGAACTCCACTGACCTCTGGACAGAACTCCCTCTGTTGACGGCATAGAATGCGTGTTACATCAAGAAAATTGAAGATCTGAGGAAGAAGGGATTAACTGGGTGGCATGTCACTTGGGATTTTCTGACGTGGTAGTCGAGTTCGCTAAAGTGCTAGGACCATCTTGCCTGGGAGTACTCTAGGGTCGACAATGTGACCAGAGATAGCCCTCTGAGTAAGTAGCAATAACTTTGTCTGTTGTTGTTTTTCTTTCGCCATGACTGGTGGCTAACGAATTGATTTATTGACCAACAGTCTTGTCAGATGCGAACATTTCCTCTTGACTGAGCAAGATATTTCAAGGCTCAAAACCTGGCCCTTGCGCCGTAGAGGCCTACTCTCTGACCAATCCTCGACTAGAGGTATATATCAAGTAACAACCAATCCTGCCGCACTTGGGCATGCATTGTCACTTAACCAATCTTTTCCTTAGGAGGCCTAGCTTGATGAACACAGTGGGCTACTCGAGGGAGCCACTGAATTGGACGATGAGCCTACTTGAGACGGTGGGCAAGTATCGGGCTCAGCTCCTGCTGGCGGGTGGCCATCTACGGATGACATGGCGCCTGCCATAGCCCTAGCGAGGTCGAAGCAACTGACTCTCCAATGACTAGCAAAATAGCCTTGGACATCATAAACAAGAGCTCTTGACCAGGTGATATTCAATCGTTCGCTCAGATGCTATGAGATTGCTGCTAGCATGATCCAACAAATTTTGGAGGACCAGCGAGCCACTTGGGGTGTTGACGCACGAAGTCTAATAACTGTTTCATAGGCATCTCCTAGAGGGGAGCCTTCATCGACCGAGATGGTCGGAACGGTAACGATGTAAGTTCAAGTGCCATTGGTTTTGGTGATTGATTTAGATTAATACTTAATCTTTGTTTAATAACAAATCTAATCTTTATGAGAGTAACATGTTTGTTGAGCAAATATTTAGTAGTCTCATATTTGGATGGAAAATGAAAAACCCAAGGTATGTATGCGTATCCTTTCTAGTATTAATTGCATACTTTGGATTCAAGTTAAAGTATGAATATCCCCATCATATTAACCATAAAATGTGCATCATGTCTGCCAATCCATATATTATATGGATGCACACATCTAGGGGGAGTTCATACTCTAACTTGAAAAGTCAATTTAAATGAAAATTTAAATTGAATTCATTTATCTTATTAATCATTAAAGAACACTTTATCATATGTTGATGGTGTTCCTCGATTAATTAATAGTTCTTAAGTATAATGAAGCATGTGTTGATTTATTGTACTTAAGAAACATTTAAATCATTCAAATTGATTTGGGTTATGCTCAATTGATCTAAAGGTATCCATTATATGTTAATGGAGTACAAGAGATAATTGAGACAACCATGCATCTTGGACTAACTATTTTTTATGAGTTGTGATTGAGCTAGGTTAAGTCCAAAGATAATTGACATGATGAAAACGGGACAAGGACGACATCATGAGGTGATGGGCGTCAAGAGGAGATCCCGTAGAGATTAAGAGAAGAGCTAAGTGATGATCCTAGTGGAGCGTATGAGTGAAGATCATAAAGATCCCAAAGGGGATTGCTCGCATGCGGCATCTCAAGGTATAACTAGATAAGCTAAGGATGTTTTTTAGCTTTGAGTCTAGTTTTTAGCGCCGTACTATTAAAAGGGGTTGAGTCCTAGCTTGAGCTTCATCATGTGTTAATGATCTCAATCCCGTGTTCACTCTAACTCAAATCTTATTTGGATTTAGTTTTTGCATAAAAGCTAACCATTTGGCATGTGTTGCGAATGAGTTAAGTTTATGCTTGGTTGTTGTTGCATTATGCTCTGATTTGCATGTGTTGCAAAGAAGAAAAGCATATGCATTTGGTTTTTCGCATGAAGCTTTGATTTGCATGTGTTGCAAATAGGATAAGCAAATGCGTTGGCTTTTGCGTGAAGTTCACTTTTGCATATGTTGCAAATTGTTGAAGCTTTATGCCTTTGTTTTTTATTTACAAAACAAATCTTTCAAAATCAAAGTGGTTGCATGGAGCTAAGATTTGCATGTATTTCAAATAGAGAGCTCATGCATTTGAGTTTGTTTGAAATTGTTTGAAGCGAAGTTTTGCATGTGTTGCAAAATGAGGATGCTCAAGCGAATTGATTTTATTAAGTTGCATGGAACTAGAGAATAGCATGTGTTGCAAATTAGAGAGTTCATGCACCTTGATTTGGTGTTGCTTGGATCTAGACTTTTACATGTGTTGCAAAGAGTAATGTTCAAGCATGAAATCGGTTTAATGTGTTATTTGTAAGTTCGTTGTGCGAATAAATCGAGGTCTATGAGTCCGAAATCTTAAGAACATGTGAGTAGGGCTTGCAACGGGTGTTTGCAAGTTGACTGGGTCTCGTGTTGACTTCCACATGGCTAGGGGGATTAATCTCATAGACTCAGGTTTGATTTGCTTAATACATTTTGCAAATAGATCGTGAGTTAATTGTGAAATGTGTTTTCGCAATTTGGTTGAGATTCTTTGAGCATGAGCTATTTTGGTGCAAATGTGTTTTGCATAAGTGTATGATCATGTGTTGATCATTTAATGGCTCAAAGAATAGTGTTTGGTTTTTGAAGAAATGATTTTAGTATTGAAAATCTAGTTTTCTTCAAAAAGCCATCGATATAACGTGTAATGTCTTGTAGTAGTAGCTCGCCAAGACTACCGCTTATGGGAGCGGTAGTGCCGCTAAGTCGGTACTATCAGACGAACAACGTCGGTAGTTCTTTTCCAATACGCAGTATTTTTTAGAGTCTGAGGTGGCAAGATTACTGCCCGATGGGGCAAATCCAGCCGCTTTAGTCACATACTCTAAGCCCTAGAGGCGGTAGTCTTGAATTATAACCATTGCCGACTGTTGGAGGTCAAGGCTGGCACTACCAAGGCTATGAGGCCGGTAGTGCCGGATCTGCCGACTTTTTCCTATTTTGCCCCCAAACGGCTATAAAAGGAGGCATTGGGGGGCATTGGCAGGGTGTTGCTGTACTTGTGAAGTCTCTTGGCTCTTGTGTCATTGGCAGGGTGTTGCTACACTATGATACCTTTGGATTTACTGTGATACCTTTATGTCAACACATCATGCTGCTTTTTTACCCTAGTTTTTTTCTCCACTCCGCCCTCCTTTTTTTATTAGCTTCTTTCGACTGCTTTTGACAGAGCATCATGGAGACCCTGTGTCATGTCGAGTCATTCTACGAGCAAGCTCATCAGCAGAACGAGAGATTTTCGGCTTCCCATCAGCAGATAATTAAGATGAAAGACTCGAAATGGCGGAACTTGAGCTAAAGCCGAAAGCGGCGGTCGGGCCAACGCGAGGCAAAAAGTCGGCGGAAGTGGAGGCGCTAAGGGCCAAGAATGCCTCTCTAGACACCGTGTGGCATAAAGCCAAAGCTGACACGACAAAGCGAAACGAACACAAAGCAGTTGGGGAGAAAAAGGTCATGTGAGACATGGCGTTGGCCACTCTGCAGTTGAAATCCCTCAAAAACATGACCTCCTCGACTCGTCTTGCATCTTTGTTTCTACTAGGCCGGGTGAAGAGCCACCATCCGAACCTGGACCTCTCATGCTTGGAAGAGGGCTTCACTTGTGAGGAGGACGAGGCTGCCAACCTCGTCGAATTCTTCAAAGGCAAGTTTGAGAGGTTCATGGATCAGCTGGAGCTATCTCTTGATAGTGATGCTAGTAATAACCCCTAGGCTCATTGTGCCAATGTAATCGAACTCGCACCGAGGCTATGGCCTTTGAATGAAAATACTAATTGACTTGCTTGTCACTTCATGTCTTGCCTTTTGATTCCTTACCGATGAAATGAAAGGAGACACGAGTAGATGCAATTTAAATTAGCACTTATGGGCCTTTAGCCTTTTACGTCCGTATCTCGGCTATACCTGCACGCAAGACTCAGAAGAAAATTCTCATCGAATTTTTGAGCCCTTGAGCTTTCACCCAGAAAGGCTGTGCGTAATATTTGTGCTAAGTAGACAACATTAAGAGTTATGCAATTCTTTACAAGCCTTTATCGACTATATGGCTTAAACTGTGTAGCAAACATAAACTGGCCGAGAAGTGCATGTAGAATTAACTAGAGTTCGTCTCCTACCAGCCGCTAAGCATTAGATGTCTAACAATCTTGTGCTCATTTGCGTGCATGATAGAATTACTCGTCGTCAGGTTCAGGCATGGCTACACTTTGGTTTCGCCACGACCGCCTAAGCACGCGATCGAGTAAATCGTGCAAAGGATTCACATTCATATAAGCTAATAGCAAAGAATTTGTGCCTATAGTATGCTCGTCGAAACACATATCGACCAAAAGAGAACTGACAAATAGCAAAGAACTAAACTAGGCATTGAGTTACCTGTGCATCGAGTTACCTGTAGCCCCCGACTCCTTACTCGATAAGACCATCGGGAGGGGAGTAGAGTATGGCAAACATAATGCTGTGATTCGGCTTTTGACTTTTACTTGATAGCTGGATCGAGGTGTCAGCGGAGCGTTAGCATCACGCATCTATCACGACTCTTAGTCCCTTACTCGATAGGCGTCTTAACACGAGGACAGGGCTAAGTAGAGGTGAGAACTTGGGCAACATAATCTTTGACCTCTTACTCGATAAGTGACTATAGAAAGAAACAGGGCATAATCATCTTTTGAAAACAACTCTCGACCATATGCTTTGACCCGCGAGCCCCCGAGCATACTTGGTGGAGTTCAACGTTTGGCGAAAGCATGACGTGGACCCTAACTTCCCGCTTGATTACGCCATCGAGGAGACAGTTGAGCATGAGCATCATGTCTGGTGGCCTTCGACCGTACACTTGGGTGCACGAGCCCCCAAGCGCACCGATAAGGCTTAGCGCTATTTGTGTTCAGCTATTATGAGTAAGGACTACTGTAGCCGTCGCGTCCTTCGGTCTTTGCATGGCCAATCATGACTTGGCGTCTCTTTAGCTTTCGCATTTATGCAAGAGTACAGAGGGATGCCTCGTAAACCAGAATCGACATGGACCCCAGATGAATCATGACTCATGGCCTGACCTGCTCCCAGAGCTATAACTAGATGGGATGCACGGTCACCTGGCACTACCTTTCTCCCCTTTTGCCTTGCAACGCGTTTAGCTTATTCAAACGTCTTCATGGCCTCCCCACCGCCCTTATCTTTTTCCTTGGAGATCCTCGAGGGAGCCCCTCCTCGGGAGGTTTCCATTGAGGTCCCTCCCCTGCCTCCAACCATGGGGCCCTCACGGCGCATCGTCATTGTCCTCTCTGTGGACGACGACGACGAGATCAACTAGGATGCAGTCGAAAAGGAGGTCTAGTCCGAGGAGGAAGAGGAGGAGAAGATCGACTAGAGGGCCATCGAGTGGGAGGTTTTGCCCGAGGAAAAGGACAAGGTGACGAGCAAGCTGCGCGTTGCCCCCACATAAGACCATGCGACCTCCGTTCCTCTTAAGAAGGTTGCTGCCTCCTCCAACACTAGGGGAGAAAAAGGCGAGGCCGCTGGTGAAGATGAAGCTCAAGACAGCTCCACCGACCCGGCACTTGTTCGCCCTTTAAGCCATCACGATGGCTGGGGGCATTTGGTGGCACAGGAGGTGGATCCCTTGCCATCAACTGGTCGGCGCGCCCTCGCCGCCTCTTCTGGCCCTTATCGAGGGCGCAGGCCTATTCTGGGACTATCAGCTACCTGGCCCGGAGCGAGCAAAAGTGGAGACGCGATGCCTTCGAAGGCAAGTAGCTGTAGGGTGCCTAGGGTATTCTGTCTTCAAATGTAATAGAAAAATTTTGTTAGCAATGTAAATAAAATGAACTTTTACTTACCTGGAGCTTTTTGCTTTGTTCGATTTTGTGAATACAATGTTTTTCTTTTATGTATGGAATTTCCTTAACTGATCGATATTCCACGAGCTTCCCCAATATCACGCCATCTGTTGTAGATAGCCACACCGATCCTAGTTGAGTAGCTTCAACTACCCCATAGGGGCCTTCCAACTTAGGTGACAACTAGTTACAATTATCTTTTTTATGCACCTTTCGCAGTACTAAGTCCCTGACACTGAGCTCCCTTTCCTAGATTCTTGTGCCATGATATCTGTGCAAGGCCTGTTGATATTTGGCTGCTCGAATAGATGCTCAATCTCTGTATTCTTCGAATAGATTTACGTCGTCTGCTCACTCTTGCTCTTGATACTTTTCTGAGTAGTTCTCCACTCGGGGTGATTTGAATGTTAACTCGATTGGGAGTACTGCTTTTGATCTGTAGACCAAGAAAAATAGAGTCTTACTAGTGGCTCGACTAATCGATATTCGAATGGCCCACAACATCAAGGGAAGTTTTTTTGCCCACCGAGTCGAGTAATCCTTTAGCCTATCGAATACGTGGGTCTTAATGCCTTGTAGGATCATGCCATTGGTGTGTTCGACCTGACCATTACTCTGAGGATGAACTACAAAGGTGAAACAAAGTTTGATTCCCAGTTCTTCGCAGAAGACTATAAAAGCACTACTCTTGAACTGGCTACCGTTGTTGGTAATCACTCGATTCGAGATGACAAATCGAGTAACGATGCTCCTCATGAACCTCTTGGCCGGTTCTGAGGTGATGTTCTTGATGGGTTCGGCATCAATCCACTTGGCGAACATGTCGATTGCCACGAATAGGAACTTATAACCTCCTTGGGCTCTAGGGAACGGTCCCAAGATATCCAAGCCCTAGACGGAGAAGGGCCAAGATGGAGGAATAGTTTGCACAGTTTGGGCTACTTGGGTGGTTTGCTTACCATAGAATTGGTAGCTTTTGCACTTTTTCACCAGCTCACAAGCATCCTGGAGGGCAGTTGGCTAATAGAATCCTTATCAGAAAACTTTCCCGATTAGAGTGTGATAGGACACATGGTTGCCGCAGATGCCTCTATGGACATCGAGCAATATTTTTGTTGCCCTCTTCCTGAGTGATGCACTTCATCAAGATTTCGTTACTCCCTTTCTGATAGAGTTTGTTGTCTACCAATGCGTATAGCTTAGACTTATGTGCAATTTTCTCGGCTGAGGCATCATCATCAGAGATCCTCGAGCTTTGAGGTAGGCCTGGAATGGAGTCATCCAGGTCGGCTCACGTTTGAGTAGCATAGCTTCCATGTCTGCGAGTTCTGCCTCACTGACTCGACTAGACTGCTAATCGAGTTGGGCAGCATCTGTCTCTCACGGGGGGAGATGGATGGTTTAGAGAGTTTCTCGATGAAGACTCCCATGGTCACAGGTGAATGGGATGAAGTGAGCTTAACAAGTTCGTCGACGGTGGCGTTATCACTCCGCTAGATGTGCCTTACCTCTAGGGGAACATATCCTGTGCAACTAGAGAGTTGGTGAAACCACGGTGCAACCCAACTAGAAAAAGTTTCAAAAAATTTTGAAAAAAATCATGGATGTACATCTCAGCTTACCATCTACATATAAAATTTTATGATCAAATTCGTCCTGTGCTAGAAGTTAAAAAAAGACAAAGTTGATCATAAATGTAATTATTCTTGCTCATGATCAAGTTTGTCTTTTTGTAACTTCTAGCACAGGACGAATTTGATCATGAAATTTTATATGTAGATGGGGTAAGCTGAGATGTACATCCATGATTTTTTTCAGAATTTTTTGAAACTTTTTCTAGTTGGGTTGCACCGTGGTTTCACCAGCCTGTCTGATTGCACAGGATATTTTTCCTACCTCTAGACCTTCGAACTTGTGCTCTAGCTCATAGACCTCATTCAGGTACGCTACCATGTTGTCATCCGAGCACTGGTACTTCTTTTGCACTTGGTTCACGACTAGCTGTGAGTCCCCTTTCATAAGTAGTCGCTTGATTCCTAGTGTTGTGGCTATTCAAAGTTCGTTGACCAGTCCCTCGTATTCTGCAACGTTATTCGAAGCTTGAAAATCGAGTTGGATGAAATATTTAAGTTCCTCACCTGTTGGAGATTTAAGCATGATGCCAGCCCCCGAGCCTTGGAACGTAAGCGATTCATCGAAGAACATAGTCCAGTGGTCATCCACCATCTTGGCTTCCTTTTCCTCGACGTGAGTCCATTCCGCGATGAAGTCCGCCAGAACTCATGACCTAATGCTGGTCCACGATGCAAAATCGACTTTGAATTTGTTGAGCTCAATCACCCATTGCGTAATTCACCTTGTCGCCTCTTGGTTGCATAGCACCTCCTTGAGCGGATACGTTGTCATAACCGTAATCTTGTGTACCTCGAAGTAGTGCCGCAACTTTTGAGAAATCATCAGGATGGCGTATAGCATCTTTTGTATCTGACGATATCGCGACTTGGCACCGTGCAAGACCTCGCTCACATAATATATTTCTGGATTTTGGTCTTTTTCTCGGGGCAATCCCATTCGACCACCAGGACCGTACTTACCACTTGGGGTAGCTGCAATATACAAAAAGAGCTCTTTTTCGTTAGGTGGTACTAAAATTGATGGAGACGATAAGTACCTTTTCAGATCTTGAAAAGTTTTTTGGCCTCCTTGGTCCTCTCGAAATTATCATGCTTTTTGAGCAGCTTGAAAAAAGGTAACCCTCGTTCACCCATCCGAGAAATGAATCGGCTAAGGGCTGTGATACAGCCTGTGAGCTTTGGCACCTCTCTTAGCGTTCGCAGATGACGCATCTGATTTACCGCCTCAATCTTGAGCGGGTTAGCCTCGATGCCTCGACTGGATACCAGGAAGTAGAGAAGCTTGTTGGACAGAACGCCGAAAGTGCACTTCTCAGGATTGAGCATCATTCGATACTTCCTAAGGTTGTCGAATGTTTCCCCGAAGTCGCCGACTAAGGTGTTCCTGGTTTTCGATTTTACTACAATATTGTCAATGTACGCTTCTACACTGCGTCCAATTTGGAACTTCAAGCAGTTTTGAATACAGCGTTGATACATTGCGCCAGCACATTTCAAACCAAAGGGCATCTTTATATAACAAAATACACCGAAAGGAGTAGTAAAGGCAGTCTTCTCCTCGTCCTCTGTGAACATGCTAATTTGGTGATACCCCTAGTAGGCATCTAGAAAACTTAACAGTTCACAACCCGCAAATGGAGTCCACTATTTGGTCGATGCGGGGGAGAGGAAAAGGGTCCTTAAGACAAGCTTTATTAAGATCGGTGTAGTCGACGCACATCCTCCACTTGCCATTGGGCTTCTTTATAAGGACCGGGTTTGCCAGTCATGTTGGGTGATGGACTTCTTGGATGAAGCAAGCCTTCAGGAGTTTGCCGATCTCCTCTTGTATGATCTGCTTCCGATCTTCTACGAATCTATGCTGCTTTTGCACCACAGGCTTGGCACTTGGTTCCACAGCTAGTCAATGCTTGATCACCTCCCTAGGGACCCCGGGCATGTCAGATGGGTGCCATGCAAACACGTTGCGGTTTGCCCGAAGGAAAGTGATGAGCTCGAGTTCCTATTTGGGGTCGAGGTCGGCGCCTACCTTAACCATCTTAGATGGTTCTGTCGAGTCGAGTGGCATCGTCTTGACATCTTCGCAAGTCTTCTTGTCCTGTTTGCCGTTGTCGATCGGGTCGTTAGTGGCACTGTTGGACGCGGAAGCTTAATCACCGTCTCTGGATTTCTGGCATTTGGCTTTCTCGTCACCGACACTGGCTGCCAATCCATAGAGTTGCTCGGCCATCCCCAGGCTTTTCTTGTCTCACTTGACTGTAGCGCGCTGGTCCCCTTTAATTTTAAGGACCCCCTTTGGTGCCGCAATTTTGACGGTCTGGTAGGCGTAGTGCACCACAGCCATGAACTTGGCTAGCATTGGACGGTCTAAAATCACGTTGTAGGCAATCTCAAAATCCACCACGTCAAAGACAATCTTTTTGATGCAGAAATTGTCTGGCGTGCCGAACGTAACCAGCAACTCGATCTGGCCAAGCGGCATGGAAGACAAACTCAAAGTTATGCATTGGAAGGGCTCTGCTCCAGCCCTAATCTCTGTCTAGGATATTCCCATATTCTCTGGTGTCTTCGTGAAGATAAGGTTCAATGAGCTACCAATGGGAACTGAGGTGCACACAGAATCCAATGGCTACGATTAGATAATGACCTAAACCGACACGTTTTAATCTTCACCACACGATCGTGATCCAATGGGAACCGTGCACTAGGGTTTCCCGATAAAATGGCCGCACGATCGCCATTCAACGGCTGATGCTTTATCTTCTAGAAACGGGCTATCACAGAGGATGGGCTGGGTGCATAGTACTGGGCTTTCGGCCCAAACACTATTAAGGGTTTTCTAGGGTTTTTGTAGGATCGAAATATACTAATGTAGCAATCAGAGGGGGGGGTGAATGATTGCGCGGAAGCTAAAATCAAATTTTTGATCTTTTAAAACACCCCAATTTAAACTCAAATTGCTTGAAGACCAGTTCACGGGTTAGAAGACTAGGTTCTTAAATTGGGAGACCACCTCACGCAGCCAGAGACGAAGAGACCGATCTGGCGACCAAGAGAACACTTGGGCGACCAAATAAATCACCTGGCGAGCGAGAGGACACCGGCGACCAGTTTGGGCACTTGGAAAACTAGTAAATCACCTGGGCGAGTAGTAGGACACCTGGACGACCAGTTTGGGCACTTGGGCGAGCAGGTTGGTAGGCTGGGCGACCACGTGAACAGTTGGGCGACCACGCGCGCAGTCTGAGCGAGCAGACCGATACATATTTATTAAAATAAAAATTCCTAAAGATCCAGCCGTTGGATTGACGTGAAATTTTAACTGTAGAAACTAGAATTAATTCCGCAGCTAACACAAAAAGAATAAGGTCAATCGGATCTACAGATCTAAAGTTATGTCCTTCGCAAAATGATCGAACCCAGGCGACCACGCGAGCAGTCGGGCGAGCAGGACATCAATCTGGACAACCACAAATTACAGAAGATCTAACCATTGGATTGATGTCAAATTTTAACTATATAAACTAGACTCAATTCCGAAGTGAACAAAAAAAGAATCAGGTCGATCGGATCTACGAATCTAAAGTTATGACCCTCGCAAGATGACTAAACCAATTAGCAATCTACTGTTTGGCGACTAGGTTAGCAATCTGGGCGACCATGAATTGCCAAAGTTCTAACCGTTGGATTGATATGAAATTTTAACTGTAGAAACTAGATTCGATTACGAATCAAACCCAATAAGAATCAATCCAATCGGATGTACGAATCAAGAGATATTACCTTCGCAATTGGACTAATGCATCTAATGACGAGGAAACCAAATTTCACCTTCAAGGTCGTGGAGCGGACCAAACACCGAGAGAGCTTCAGTTGCCACGGATCAATCTTCTAATCACCAAAAGCAAGATCATGTCCAGATCATCATCAATCTTCTAGTTGACGTGATGCGGCATGCACGATCAATGTTGATTTGTTTTCTTCACCTATGCGGCCATCAAAAACTCACGCAAGGAAACTCATCCACAGAGATACTTGGATTGCTAGATTGATCTTTATTTCTTTTGTCTAAAGTACTCACACACAAGAGTACAAACCTAATACCTGGCTCAAGAATAAACAGGGGACACCTCCCCCTATTTATACAGAGCAAACACACAGAGATTGAATACAACTCCACTTCCAACATGGAAAGAGTTCGTATCTATCTCAACTTGGCCCAACATGACCAAAAACAACTCTTGCACGCATGAAAGAACAGAGAGATTGAATACAACTCCACTTCCAACATGGAAAGAGTTCAGATCTATCTCAACTTGGCCCAACATGGCCAAAACCAAAACCTTGCACGCATGATCACCCCACCTTTGCATACGTGACTAACCAAACCTTCACATGCATGTTCTCTAGCCCGAACGTCCCGCATGACATCCTTGACCACCAAGACCTCGATTCCTCCCTAAACCTAGTCTCGAACCTCAGTTCCTCCATGAACCTAGTTCCGGTCCCGTCATCGACCACGTTCGCCCTCGAGCAACACCTGCACATGAAGTAACAAACAACGCGTCCGAGCACAAGTCCACGACTTGACTCAAGATTAATCCATGCAACCACTCACACGAGTGCATTGCATTACAAAACCATTATGCTATCCCAAAGATAATCAAATGAACATTTGAGCACAAGTCCATCACTTGCCTCAAAACAATCCATGCAACCACTCACATGGGTGCATTGTATCAAACAAACTCCATCATGCTATCACCAAAGATAATAATCATATCAACATAGCACATGCACAAGCACCACACATGCCATATCCAAAATCACTTTACAATGCCAATTTCACCATTCAACCAATTTTTCATCACATGATCTCACAATCTCCCCCTTGATGAAAACATTGGCAACACCATTTGGAAACGAACATTGGCATTCACCTCACAATGGCAACACCATTTTTAAAAGAAGTAAAGTGACCAAAAGACAGAAAGAGAAATCTCCCCCTACAAAGAAGAACAAAAATCTCTCCCTATCTAAAAAGAAATCTCCCCCTATCAACAAGAAAGACTCCCCCTAACAGAAAGAAGAAATGTGTGTGTGAATGTGCAATGTGTGACCAAAAATTTCTCCCCTTTTGATTCCAAAATTTCTCCCCCTTTGACAATGGATTCATCAAGAATGCAAAAAGAGAGCAAAAGAGAAACTTCTCCCCCTTTATGTTGATGTTTTCTTTTTTTATGTACTGAGCATTATGAATCATGCACAAATGTAACAACTTGATCGCCAAGTCATGCTATCAACAGTACTTGCACCCTCAAATCTACACATAAACAATGTAGAGTAAGCATAACTAGAATCAAGTACTATTAACGATTTTTTTTGCATGGCATGATCTCCCTTTCTCAACAATCTTAAAACCTGAAAACATTGAATTTTTGTGCACTTTATTTATGCTTTGAAAAACTTATTCATTACTTTGATTGCAACAATAACAATTGCAAGGAATTACATGCACCATCAGCCTTACTTTTCAACCATGCCAAGCAATCACAAGCTTAAGGTTTCATGGTTTCGGTCATACACAACCTCTTCCAAGTTCATATCATAGTGCAATGATAAGCAGTCTCGTAAAGAAGAAGTGTGACTGTACATAACCTTGATCTTGCTTTTATCAACAATCACTTTTTGAGCTTTAGCACTTAACTTTCATATTTAGCACTTTTTCGGCGGGGATCAAGATAGCCAAGAAAGTTCAACCATGACAAGATTTAATTCAAGTTGTCATTCCATTTAAAAAGTCATGACATGAACTACACCATATATGTATAAACAGGAAGTTGCAAAGACCTTGTAGCATAAACATGGCTTCAAATGACATATGTGTGTGAAATACAATACTCAGTACTTTTACTGTTTTTCATTTTTTTTTGTTTTTCATTCAAGAAACACACGAAACAAAAATCATGTTACACAATATTACAAAAACTTCAAAGAACTCCCCCTCAAAACAACCATCTTAAAAAAAACTTCTACAGAATATCACTTGAGGGAATTAAATTGAAAACAAAAGGCTGAAAGAACACACCTCCCCAAAAGCAATCGAAAGAACCTTTCACCAAAAAGCATTAACTCCCCCTCAAATGGATAACCAATGAAATCAACAGAGAGGAGATGATGATATACATGTGCTTGAGTTATCATGATATGTTCAGTTAAGCATAAGCATGAATCATGACAAATAAGTTCTAAGCATGAAAGGCATGATATAAGATATGACAGGGGATACATATGAGGATATGAACAAACATCTCATCTAATGTCACAATTAGATATC
The DNA here is from genome assembly GCA_036346375.1 of Guadua angustifolia. NCBI lineage: Eukaryota > Viridiplantae > Streptophyta > Magnoliopsida > Poales > Poaceae > Guadua > Guadua angustifolia. The sequence continues at coordinate 59,719 of JAYEVE010000877.1, forward strand.
TGTGAGTGTAAAAGACATGAGTGAAAAAAAAACTCACAAAGTAGATGAAGAATTATTGCACATGCCTCTTGAAAACCATCTCAAGGGTGAGAAACATCCAAGTCTTGATCTCATCTTATAAAAGACCAAGATCCACTAAGTTTCTGTTCTCCAACCCATTCCTGAAAACCTACATAGCACAAGAAGATGTCGAGGCCTCGGTACTGGGGTTAGAAATAAAGCATTTAGGAATCCAGTACTGAGACACACGATGAGTAGGCACAACACGAGTATGTTTGTTCACAAAATCAGATTTTTCCTTTCCCGTGTTTCTTGCAACAAAAGGTGTTTGCATCACCCTAGGCACAACACAAGTATGCTTGTTCACAAAATCAGATTTGCCCTTTCCCGTGTTTCTTGCAACAAAAAGTGTTTGCATCACCCTAGGCACAAAATGAGGAGTAAAATGTGCCTTCCTGAAATTAGACCTAGCCTTAGTCTTCTCTTTCTTTTGTTGTTTGGCTAGTCTAAAGCAAAAATCTACTAAATGTCTATCTTTACCACAATGAGTGCAAGTGTACTTAACATGATGTTTAGCTTTAGGAACAGAAGTAACATTTGCATTCACCATAGTAGAAGATAACACACCAGCAGACTTGAAAACAGTTTTCTTAGGCTTATTGACAATTTCGAATTTTCCATTTTCAAGTGTCTTCACAACAGTTAGAGCATGTGATTTATGATGAGTATAAGAATCAAAACCTAAACCTTTGTGATGAGTACTGACTTTTGATTGATCCAAAATCATGTTTAGGTTTTCTTTCCAGTAGTGAATCGTTCTAAAGATTTTTCCAAGTAATCAACCTTTCGAGCAAGAGTTAAACAGTTATTACATAGAACGTCCACTTTTCCTTTCTGTTTGCGACAAGTTGAGCATGAGAGAACTTCATGAGTGAGCATAGCATCTGTCATTTGAGAAACACTAGCATTTGCATCATGCAACTTCAATTCTAGTATAGCACATTTAGAACAATGAGTTGTATCATGCAAATCAATAGTTGAACAGCTAGCATTTTTAACATGTTTCTTATTTTCGTTCTTTTCAGCATTGACTTGTTCTAACAAAGAAACATGTTCTTTCCTAAGCACATTAAGCTCACTGTAGATTAAGTCACATGATTTGCAAGCATCATCATCAGGAATTAAAGATTTAAGTCTAGCAATTTCAGCATGCAAAGATTCCACAAGAACATCATGTTTCTTAATCTTCTTGTCGCGTTTGTCAAGCAATTTTCCAAGACGAACAACAACAATAGTTAATTCATCATAAGAAGGTTCTACCTCATTGAAATCGCTGTCATGATCGTCCTCGGTGAAGCTTACATCACTCCTAGCCATGAGACACAACCCTGTCAATTCATGTTTGCTTGGAGTTGTTGTATCTTCACTGCTCTCTGAATCCACATCACTCAAATTGACTTGTTCAAGAGCAGAAAGGACCCGGTGGACAACTTTGCTGTTGATGAAGCTCTTCTTCTTTCTATTTCTTAGAGAAAACTTCTTATTCTCTTTTCTTTTGTCATTGTCCTCCTCTCTTGATGCTTTACTGCGAGTTTAGGACAATTTGAACGCATGTGGTTGAGATCACCACACTCATAGCACCTTGGAGGGCCACCACCAACTTTCTTTCTCATTCTCACATTCGCAAGGCTTTATAAAAGCGAGAAGAAAGTGATGCCAAGTCTTCTTCCGAAATTCCTCAACTGCTCATCGGTTAGTGAAGACAAGAAGGACAAGACAAAACTTGAAGAAGCATTATTTTGAGACATGCTAGATTGAGAGGTCAATGCAATTGATTTATAATCACCCTCCTAGCAAGAACATCCAATTCATGAGTTTTTAGCTTAGAGAAAAGAACATCTACAAGAAGGTCACTCATGAC
>JAYEVE010000064.1:0-113223 GCA_036346375.1 Guadua angustifolia
TATAACTTTTGAGCAGTTGATCGTTTGGAAAAAGTTTGAACTAAAGAAATGCTTGAAATGACCAACTCTACGAGTTTTGTATTGACCACTTTTCTAAAAACTTAATAAATTTTAATTTATAAAAATATTTCATTTAATTAAAAAAATAAGATCATATAAGATCCATTTGAGGCCAAATTTGCTATTTGGTTTCTAAAATGTGGATTTTTTTACTCTGAAAGCATTGTTAAATATTTGAAATTCATACTTGAGAACTTTTACAATGATTTTCACAAATATGGGTCTTTTAATCAATATTTTTGACTTTTGACTAAAGAGGTTCATATAAAGGATATGTATGCATATGATTTTCAATATTATTCCAAAAAGTATCAAATGAAGCAAATAAGAACATATTTAATTGGAATTGGTATGTATGAGTTTAAAATACCATTTTGAACCAAGATATTTTTAAGAATTTGATCCATGAGGTGAAATTCACAAAGTGCAAGAATATGACAAATATAGGCGAGTAGTAGTTTTTGGATGAGTTTTAAAATCAAATAACTTTTGATAGGTTGATCTTTTGAAAATCTTTTGAATCGAGAATTGTTAAGAATGACCAACTCTATGTTTTTCATTATGAAACTATTTTCAAAATCATTTTACACTTAATTACATGAAAATACATGTTTAAAGCCAAAACAAGATACTAGTAACTAGAGTTTGGACTTGAAACTCCTTTTCTTTTGAAATTAGCTTTTATAAAGCCAAAACTCTTGGAAAACCTTTTTGAAGTATTTTGAAAGACCAGGTGGGGGTCTACCCATGTCTGTGATGAGTAATTGACTGGAGTTAAGCTTATGGTGCACAAGTTTGAGTTTGGTTAGTTTGTGAACTGCTCGGGACAATTTGTAAATTGGTTGGGACTAGTTGTGAACTGGTTGGAACAGTTTGTGAATTGGTTGGGAAAGATTGTAAACTAGTTGGGACCAGTTGTGCATCATTCTGGCTATGAGTTGATTTGATAGCATATGTTGTTGGACATTACTATGTGTGTAACATCCTGCACCCGTGCCCCAAATGTTACACCCTCTAGCATCAAAATTACAAATCGCTAAGAATAAATATTAGCAAACAAGCGAACAACTAGGAGGTTATCGAATTTATTAAAAATTTAGACACCTCCCTAAAACTAGGACATCCACTCGTGATCAAAAGAACAATAGCGTATAGGTATCATTCATTCAACCAAGATGAAACATTCTAGGGTCCTTAGTTATCAATCACACAACCACTAGCAATTGATAAATTACACCACAAACAACACTTTACAATCACATTAGATACGATCGGGCTTTATGAATTAATTTAAGGAGATGGTGGATGAAGTGTATGTGCTTCTACTCCCATACCTGAGTCGACTTCAAAGTACCTAAAACAATAAACAACAAGCGTGAGTCCAAGACTCACAAAAGTACCGTGAGTAATGAGTTCCAATTCATCATAAGTAAACAAAAGCTTGACCATAAAAGCAAGGAAGACAAATAAAGCAATAACTTGACTATACAAGAAAATTACCGCAATTCAAATCATCAACTTGATAATAACCCATTCAATGCCAAAGAAGCACTACTTAACTCTAAGTCACAATGTCTCCTGACTCATCTACCCCTTGTTACGATTCAAATCATTTTCATCTATTGCATTTGAGTTTATAACTCGACTTCCCTCCACGATAATCATACAACATAATTCAGAGGGCAAAGAAATCGCTAAATTCATCAAATTCAATTCAATCACCCTTTTGGGTTGAGTCCACGACTCAACCTTCAATTACCATAATCACCATCCATATAACACACCATTTACCACAACACTCATTAATAAAAATGCAATGCACATGAATGCTCATTTCCATGCACGTCTCAGATGCTGAAGTGCCCACCCGTTGTGCACCTCACGTCCCTTCCATCCGTAGATGGAAGGTGCCTACTCTTCTTGTCTCGCTCCCATTCACCTCGATGAATGGGACTACGAGTAGGACTTTCATGTTCACTACATGTGAACACAGAGGCTCATCGATGAATGGGTCACCTCTTCCATTATGAATATGCATATCATGAATGCAAGAATGCAACATCAATTCTCAACTAAAACACATTTCAATCAACACACTCAACTAAAACATATTTCAATCAACAATTCTCAACAAATACACATTTCAATCAACATACTCAACTAAAACACATTTCAAACAACATACTCAACTCAATTCCCTAGGCAGGCACAATTAAATACATCTCTTGTATATTAACCACAAGTACCCCTGATACCCCATTCTAGCTACTCGATTGCAATATTAACAAAGGTACATAAACTCACCGAGATTAAGGCTTACTAGTGACCATCGAATCCACTAGCTTATCACGTCCATGAAGGACGGTCACCAATATAATCCATACTTACAACAATCAATAGAAATTAGCTATGAACCGATAAATAACAACGAACGACTCGTTAGACACAAAAGAAGAAACCAAAGGGAAATGAGGCCATATTTTGAGATAAACACAAAAAAGATATTTTAAACACACTCAAACAAACTTCTCATTTTATTAGGCTTTTCAATTCGCAAACAAACTCACAAAAGGAGTTTTTGAGAGCTTAATAGCGCTTAAACGAGGAAAACATCCAAATGAGCTTCGAAATTTTCATGAAACCACTTGTAAAAAAATTTAAAGAAGCATCACTCATAATACCACTTGAGAAAAACATAAAGCTTGTAAATATCAATTTTAAAGTGATACTACTTTTAATGCTCATTTTTTAATTAATACCACACGAAAAGATTGTTAATGATATTATTTGAAAGAGATACCACTTATAAAGATCATTTTGCATAAAGATACCACTTCGAGAAAAATATTGATGTTTGTTTTAAAATAAGCTCATTTTCTCAAAAATCAAAACTATGTCAATTAAAAATCAACTTAATACCATGACATAGCCTAAGGAGTGTCTCTTTCAAACATACAAAACTTGATTAAGCAATCTCCAAAAGGATTCTAAAATAAATCATGGAGTTAATACATTTAATCATGCTCAAGTTTTATTTTGGGAGGTTTTTTCAACTTGAAGTCAATTTGAAGACATGAAAACTACAAAGAATCCAATGAACTAGAATTTCAGATTTTGACATTTCATTTAGGCTTTAAAAGAGGGCTGAAAAACTACTCAAATGAAGTCTAAAAAATCTGATAAAATTTGGTATAATAGACCAGCTATTGGGTATCAATTTTCATTATGATATCCTTAAATTATTATCTGATTTGGAGATACAAAAATCGCAAATCAGCTCAAAATCATGCAAAAGTCTGAATTTTCAGCATTTGATCAAAGAGAGAAAAAAGCCATAACATTTTCAAATGAAGTTGAAATTGTTTGAAATTATACAAAAACATACTTTGGACTCCTAAAAAACTTTTTCAAAAAGAATTTTCTAAAAAAGAGTACTAATTAAAAAGATATTCTAAATTTTGCTTTGTAGGCATGATTTTTACTCAACGAGAAGAAAAGTCAAAACATTTTCAAATAAAATATAAATAATTTAAAAATTTCCAGAAATGAACTTTGGACTAGTTAGAAGGTTTCTCAAAAAGAATTTTCTCAAAAAGAATTTCCTCAACAGAATTTCTACTAGATGCTCAAGATGCATTCTAAATTGAAATTTATGGAGATTTGAACTTTCATGGCTTTGTATGAGATAGAAATACTATTTCAAGAAAAGAATCACAAAGAAATAACTCAAATAGCAAAACCCAAAACATGCAAGAATAAGTCATTTTGGGTCAAATGAAGGATTATGGCCAAATTCAAATGGCTATAACTTTTGAACGGTTGATCGTTTGGAAAAAGTTTGAACTAAAGAAATGCTTGAAATGACCAACTCTACGAGTTTTGTATTGACCACTTTTCTAAAAACTTAATAAATTTTAATTTATAAAAATATTTCATTTAATTAAAAAAATAAGATCATATAAGATCCATTTGAGGCCAAATTTGCTATTTGGTTTCTAAAATGTGGATTTTTTTACTCTGAAAGCATTGTTAAATATTTGAAATTCATACTTGAGAACTTTTACAATGATTTTCACAAATATGGGTCTTTTAATCAATATTTTTGACTTTTGACTAAAGAGGTTCATATAAAGGATATGTATGCATATGATTTTCAATATTATTCCAAAAAGTATCAAATGAAGCAAATAAGAACATATTTAATTGGAATTGGTATGTATGAGTTTAAAATACCATTTTGAACCAAGATATTTTTAAGAATTTGATCCATGAGGTGAAATTCACAAAGTGCAAGAATATGACAAATATAGGCCAGTAGTAGTTTTTGGATGAGTTTTAAAATCAAATAACTTTTGATAGGTTGATCTTTTGAAAATCTTTTGAATACGAGAATTGTTAAGAATGACCAACTCTATGTTTTTCATTATGAAACTATTTTCAAAATCATTTTACACTTAATTACATGAAAATACATGTTTAAAGCCAAAACAAGATACTAGTAACTAGAGTTTGGACTTGAAACTCCTTTTCTTTTGAAATTAGCTTTTATAAAGCCAAAACTCTTGGAAAACCTTTTTGAAGTATTTTGAAAGACCAGGTGGGGGTCTACCCATGTCTGTGATGAGTAATTGACTGGAGTTAAGCTTATGGTGCACAAGTTTGAGTTTGGTTAGTTTGTGAACTGCTCGGGACAATTTGTAAATTGGTTGGGACTAGTTGTGAACTGGTTGGAACAGTTTGTGAATTGGTTGGGAAAAATTGTAAACTAGTTGGGACCAGTTGTGCATCATTCTGGCTATGAGTTGATTTGATAGCATATGTTGTTGGACATTACTATGTGTGTAACATCCCGGCACCCCGTGCCCCAAATGTTACACCCTCTAGCATCAAAAATTACAAATCGCTAAGAATAAATATTAGCAAAGCAAGCGAACAACTAGGAGGTTATCGAATTTATTAAAAATTTCGGCAGCACCTCCCCTAAAACTAGGACATCCACTCAGCAGTCAAAAGAACAATAGCAGTATAGGTATCATTCATTCAACCAAGATGAAACATTCTAGCAGGTCCTTAGTTATCAATCACACAACCACTAGCAATTGATAAATTACACCACAAACAACACTTTACAATCACATTAGATACGATCAGGCTTTATGAATTAATTTAAGGAGATGGTGACTGAAGTCGTGTATGTGCTTCTACTCCCATACCGGCGAGTCGACTTCAAAGTACCTAAAACAATAAACAACAAGCGTGAGTCCAAGACTCAGCAAAGTACACGTGAGTAACAGTTCCAATTCATCATAAGTAAACAAAAGCTTGACCATAAAAGCAAGGAAGACAAATAAAGCAATAACTTGACTATACAAGAAAATTACCGCAATTCAAATCATCAACTTGATAATAACCCATTCAATGCCAAAGAAGCACTACTTAACTCTAAGTCACAATGTCTCCTGACTCATCTACCCCTTGTTACGATTCAAATCATTTTCATCTATTGCATTTGAGTTTATAACTCGACTTCCCTCCACGATAATCATACAACATAATTCGCAGGCAAAGAAATGCATAAATTCATCAAATTCAATTCAATCACCCTTTTGGGTTGAGTCCACGACTCAACCTTCAATTACCATAATCACCATCCATATAACACACCATTTACCACAACACTCATTAATAAAAATGCAATGCACATGAATGCTCATTTCCATGCGTCACAGAGTCTTGCCGAGTGCCCACCCGTCGGTGTGCACCCTCACGTCCCTTCCATCCCGTAGATGGAAGGTGCCTACTCTTACTGTCTCGCTCCCATTCACCTCGATGAATGGGACTACGAGGTAGGACTTTCATGTTCACTACATGTGAACACAGAGGCCTGCATCAGAATGGGTCACCTCTTCCATTATGAATATGCATATCATGAATGCAAGAATGCAACATCAATTCTCAACTAAAACACATTTCAATCAACACACTCAACTAAAACATATTTCAATCAACAATTCTCAACAAATACACATTTCAATCAACATACTCAACTAAAACACATTTCAAACAACATACTCAACTCAATTCCCTAGACGAGGCACAATTAAATACATCTCTTGTATATTAACCACAAGTACCCCGCACCCCATTCTCGCTACTCGATTGCAATATTAACAAAGGTACGATAAACTCACCGAGATTAAGGCTTACTAGTGACCATCTGAATCCACTAGCTTATCACGTCATGAAGGACGGTCACCAATATAATCCATACTTACAACAATCAATAGAAATTAGCTATGAGCCGATAAATAACAACGAGCGACTCGATTAGACACACATTTCGGTGTACTTGCCTTTACCAACGAGAGAATGGAGTGGCACGCGGTTGAGGCCACTCCCGACATAACCTTCCCTGCGAATAAACAATCAAAACTACCATATATCATTTTCCGATAAAACCAACATGCGCTTGGTAAGCCATCATGTTTCACTTTCTAAAATTTTGGTGCAGGGTATCTTGTAATATTCTAGGTTTGTCTTATCAAGCTAACAAGTAACCAATCTAAAATGTTACAAATTCAAAGCTTGCAACCAATTAAACAGTTGATGTACATATCTAACTCCGACCCCTTTGCAAGGAATAAGTACGAGGGCTCGGCAATCTTCTATATTGGAAAACAATCTATAAGAAAGCAGTAGGGATGCAAGAATATTACGCAAATCACGAAATGGTGGGTCGATTGAAGATTTGCTTCATGAAGCAATTGCCATGCATTATCGGGCATGCAACATTCAGGGTTATAGTTTACAAAACTACAATGTATTAGTTTGCCATAGAAATGCCGCTTTGAAGGCTAGCTATATCCCAAGTAGTCAAAGCTGATTATTTCACGAAGCTACTTTATATATATTGAATGAAACTGAATTTCAGATCTGAAGTTACTATTTGGATGGAGAAGATCCCTTTTAATATTTAACTGTAGAGTAACCATCTCAGGGTTGCAATGGAAGAAGACTGATCTATATATCTTCATGTAGCGGTGATCGACAAGTCTCTATAGTACTTTAGTATTCCACTTCTTATAATCAAAGGATGGACATGCATACACTAGTGTTTTCACTCAACATGTAATCAGGAAAACTTATACCAAAAAAAAGAGCATAACAGATCATGCATCCCATATGAGAACTTTAAATGAAATCACCTTAAAGCCAACAGATCCAAATATAAATCTTTTAAACGAGTAATCTTAGCCTTCCTTTATACCACATACATGAATATACTCAACAAATTAGAACTCAAGCATGCAAAATCATTTCATCCTCATGAAAAACCTAGCTAGGCATTTACACAAACACCCTACATGCTTGAGCTAGTCCCCCAAACATATACCTCAAAGTTTGTGTCCATGGAGGAAGGAGGGAGGTGGGGAGAGGCTAGAGGAGGCGCCGAGGAGACGCTTACCGAGGAGGCGCCGAGGAGGCCAGGAGGCCTTGGCAAGTGCTGTAGGTTGTGGGCTAAGCAGGCTAAGCCGGCCTTGGGCCGGCGTGGGCATGGCGCGTGGCGTGGCAGTGGGCCTTGAGGCGGAGGCAGGCGCTGTGGCCCCAGGCGAGGCGGAATCAGCCGGAGGCCTGCCACACGGCGACGCTTGACTTGACTGTGATTGGAAAAAGGAGGTGGCACTGGATGGGACTTCCTCCTTTCTCTTCTTATTACTTTTTTTAGAAATAATCAACTAGGGTTTCCTCTTTCTTCCTTTTATACTCACTTAAAATGAATGCCTCAAGTCAAAAGGATTAGGAAAAGAAATGAAGCCCTCAAAACCAAAGCCCAGCTTTAAACCCTTAGTGTGAACTAATTTAATTTCAATACTTGGCGTGAATTGAGAAATTGACAATAAAAGCAAACTTGCCGCCAACTAAACGGTTCGGAAGAAACACCATTTTCCGAAAAAACTTACGGAAGAAATCCAAAACTTTTAATAAAAAACTGAAAATTTCGCAACAATTCAACTTAACTCCCACCGGAATAAAACCGAAAATTAAGAAGGCGAAAACAACACCGGCCAAAACCCTAGCCAAAGCTAGCAGTATTACAATGTGATGTGTGTTTCCTTGTCTACGATGGTTGCCAAAGATGACTGAGGCCAGGGAGTAGCTGCAAAATGAGAAGACAAGGAATGGATGAGATGCTAACTTAGAGCTACTCTGATCAAGGAGGATCGTTGGATTGCGGTCAAGAAGATAGAGTAGCGGGTTAAGTTAGTATGCTTTGAAAAGTGTGCAAAACCCATTAAGTTGTTAGGTTTCGGGTCAGCCCATGTATGGTTTAGTGAGTGAATCCCAACCCTTGGTAAAGTTCCTTATGTGAGAAGGAAGTCATCCAAGGGTGGAGTTTGCTCCCAGTGTGCTATAAATAGAGGGGGAGAGGAGTGTCTCTTCCGTATAGGTTTTTTTGATGGTTTTGAGGTTTTTGTGCTCCTTTGAGCTTTGCCCACTTTGTAGTGAGGCTTTGTAAACCTCCCTTCCAGGAATGAAATATTCTTTCCTCAAGTCTGAATCTATCTTCAGCATTTACATTATGCTTTAAATTCAGCTTTCAAATTCTTGCAATTTACTTTCTGCACTCTTGGATTTGTCTCCTCTCCTTCTATATGCTTTTGGATTTGTCTCATCTCTTTTTTCAAACTATATCTCAATCATCTAGGCAATCTACAACCTCTTTCTTTCAGTTTCTGCAAGAAACCAAGCTTTGTGCCTGGAAGAAGAAAGATCCTTGCAAATCGTGTTCTTGTTTATTTGAAGGGTTGTTCCTTAGTGTTTTTACTTGCTATGATATGTGGGAGGTCATCTAAAATCATCTTGATAATCAATTCCCCACGAGCAAGCTAGAGGTGAAGTTTGTGTTCTTGACCCAGTTTTGGTGCTGCATTTGTTAAACTGGAAAAAGGGTGGAACTTTGACATCAATCCTTGCGATTGAAGGTTGGAATAGATTTCTGACATCCATAGGGAGGTGCACACCAAGTTTCATGAGTTTTGAATCAACCGATCAAAAGTTACAACAATTCTTGTTTTTGAGATTGTGCTGATTTTACTATTCACTCGAGCACTATTCATCCGACCTCTACTGGTCGGGGTACTATTCACCAAACACTGTTTACACTGAACACTATTTATCCGACTAGTTCAGAGTCTCTTTTTGCTCATTCCAACCAGTGCAGTGCTACTATTCATCTAAACACTGTTCACCGAGCATTGTTCATCGACCAGTGCTACCGTTCACGGTACTATTCATCTGAGCACTGTTCATCCTGAATATTATTCATCCGATTAGTGTTGCCGACCAGTGTAGTTTTTACTGTTCATCCGACCTTAACTGGTCGGTGCTACTGTTCATGCGTTTTCCTGTTTGAATTGTTCAGTCCTTTCTATCTGTTCTTTTGGTGGTTTAAATTTTAGGAAGAATTTTATTTAGCTCCTATTCACCAGCATCTAGCCGCTTTTTCGGTCCTTCAATTGGTATTAGAGCTCGTTTTGCTCTTCCATAGATCTTGACCAGTTTCGAGAGCCATGGCGATGGACAAATATTCCACAAAACCTCCCATCTTTTCTGGAGTTGATTTTCCCTTTTGGAAATCTCGAATGAAGTCATACATCACTGCCCAGGGCTTCCTGATATGACAGAAAGTGAAGCTCCTATATGAGGTTCTTGCCGATGAGCACGTCATGGCCGGCAATATGGATGACGTTGAGGCAAATGCTAAGGCAAGGAATATCCTCACACGGGGCCTTTGCCACAGTGAATACGACAAGATTTCTCATATGCGTTCTGCTTATGTGATTTGGGTGACCCTTGATGCTTACCATGAGGGCACTACCCAAATCAAGACCATGAGGCATGATCAATATAAGCGTGAAAACAATAAATTTGAATAACACGCTGGTGAGAGTCTTTATGAGTGTTTTGGTCATTTTATAAAAACTTTGAGCGATCTCCGAGCAGTCGGTTGCACATACCCTGACTCGGATAATGCTCGAGATTTCTTAACCACACTCGATCTTCGAGTTCGGGAGATGAAAGTGACCACCATCAAGGACACTACTAACTTGTCGACTCTGACTCTTGATGAGCTCTATTCCCGACTCAAAACTCATGATATCGATATTGTCTCTCGCAAGACAAAATCCTAGTCGATGGCCTTGGTCACTGATCCCACTGGATCTTCTTTGGATTTCCCTCGTGGTTTCTCCCTCTCCGCCCTTTCGAGCTAAGTGATGACTAACTGAAAAAATATTCAGAAAATGAGCTTGTTCTTTTGGCTCACAAATTCTCATGCATACAAGAGGGTGAGAGAGAGAGGAAGAGAGGTGGTATGATCACCTGCTTCGAGTGTATATAGTGGCCCCAACCACATTCGAGCGAATTGTCCCAAACTGGAGAAGGGCAAGAATGACTCCGGCGGTTCGGGAAAGAACGACTACATCGACAAGAACCGCAACAAGAAGCCTCCAGTTCACGAGCTAGCGCTTGAGAAGAAGTACCGCAATTTCTCGAAGATCAAGAAGCTCTTCCATCACGTCCTCGTCGCCCTCGATGGCATCAGCCTCTCCGACAGAGACGTGGAGCGACGAAGGCGACGATGATCCGCAAGAGAAGAAAGGCAGTGATGACTTCTTCAGCATGTGCTTCGTGGCTGACGCCAACGGTATTAGCGACACTGAGCTCTACAGTGACTTGGACGAGATACTCTCCCGCGACCAACTTAATAAAACTTTCTGCAAACTAGAGAAATTTTATGCTAGAACTAGAGTTAGGTGTATGAAGCTTGAGAAGGAGGTAGGTACATTGACTCAAGAGTTGGCTTCTCGTAGATTTTCTCCTTCCCGAGTCACTGATGACTGTTTTTTGTGTGATGCCCTGCTTGTGGAGTTAGAGAACCTAAGGACTATGCATGATAATGTGATGTCTGAGATACATAGTCTTAGGTTGAAGAATGCTAGCAATGAATTTGTGAATGCTATTTCTGTAGATGGTAGTTTTCTTCATGCTCACTCTACTCCATCATATGATAATTGCCTTAAACTGCTTGTTGAAATTGATGCCATGAGCAGTCACCTTATGAAGCTTTCTTCTAGAAATGGTGAACATGAATTGCATGCTTCTAAGGACCCAGCCAGCTCATGTGAGGGTTGTAAGCGACTAAAACTTGACAATGAATCTCTAAATGTCAAGTGTGCTAAACTTGTTAAGGACTTACTAGATAAATCACAAGAAAGTTGCTTGTGATGTACTGAGATTGAGGAGAATTTGGATAAAATCCAAGTCGAACTTAGGAAGAAGCTAGAAGACCAAACCCTTAGAATTAGAAATGCTCCTTGTGTTTCTTGTGAAACCCTCAAGATTGAGGCAGCCATGTTGAGGGAGAAAAATGCATGTGCTGAGAGTTCTTCTCCTTTTGGTTCTTCTTCTTCTTCCTTTCTTCCCTATTCTTCATGTGCCTCTTTCATCCGGGAGTGTGAGTATCTTATGAGCACTCTCGAGAAGTTTGTAGGAGATAAGAAGAAGCTCAATCTCATTCTAGACCAATCCAAAATTAGCTGATTTAATCAAGGTCTAGGATTTGACTATTTGAAACACGTTTGGGCACATCCTCCCATCATTTTGCATGGCCCCAAGAGTGGTGAGATCGTGGTAGCTCCCAGGATGAGTACCACTATGTTTAGGTCTGCTGGTGTTGTCCATGGGACCTCTGCCCAGAAGGATACTACCCTGGCTGCTTCACCCTCTAGCAAGGTGAAGTACACATGCACCTTCTGTCAGAAGGATGGTCACCTAGTGGATTTCTGCTTTAGGCTCGCCAAGATCTCTCGGCGTGAGTGTGTTGTTGCGCTTAGAGGTATTCAGGGTTATCTCCAGACCTTGAGTGCTTCTAAGGCACACACTACTACTAGACAGGTTAGAGAATTGCCTATTTTTGGGCAGGACTCGGTTTTTGGGTAGTACTGACATTTTTTACCCCAAAAACTCAAAAACACGGCTTTGAAAAATAACTACCGGCCTTCTGGAGTGGTAATACCACCATGTAAAATTTAGTAGTACTGAACATCGGTACTACCACTATGTAAACCTCGGTAGTATCACTGTTTTAGCAAGAAAAATGGTCACAACTTTTTACTCTGAACTCCAAATTAGGTGATCTTGTACTCTATGCGAAGCTTATCAAGAGAGCTACAACCTCTACCATTTTTCATGATTTAAGCAACCATAGATATTTTTAAATATCATAATAACTCCAATGATCACATTCTCGGGAGAATATGTACCGACAACTAAATAGCGGTACTACCAGATCAGCAGTAGTACCGGCCTTTGAACCACAATTGTGTTTCTTCATGGAGAGGACAGAGCCGCAGAGGGGTCAACGGTCAAATGGTGTGAGGGGGGAGGAGGAGGTGTTGGGGCCTCAACCGCTGGCTATGGAGGTGATGATCGGAGCGGGGAAGCCATTGAGTTGCTCAGGATATGGGCACATGGCCATGTGGGTTTGAGAACAATAAAGTGAGCTTTAGGGCCTATTTGGTTTGTTTTCAATGATTATCGATGTTTGCATTACCAAATTTTGGTAGTGTTGATCAAATTTGACAAACATTTAGTTTGCTACCAAATTTCAGCATGATTCTCTTCTCTCTTGGTTCTTTAGTTCATTTTCTTGCCAATCTTTGGCCAAAAGATTGGTAGCCAATTTGGTGACTAAATTTTTCAATGCCAAATTTTGGTAAGGTTTAGTGAGGCAAATTTGTTATCAAACCAAACAGGCTCTTAATCTGTAGCACCTGCGATGCTAGGAAACAAAACTACACGACGTGTGAACAAAAGTGTAGGGTTATTTACTCAGGTGTCTGTTTTGCTTTTACTCCTATATTTATTTCAATTGTAGGCAAAAAATTATGGTTTTGCACTTGGCATGACCCACTTAGATGAAATCCAAAAAAATAAACAGAATTGCTAGATGCCTGTCGAGTGTTTTTTTTAATATTCAAGTTTCAAACCTTTGGATTTTCTTGAAGATTTGTGTTACGGGGTTTCTTCCTTGACTTCGGGGGTGGTGCCCCCACAGGCGGTGACGGGTTAGTGCCCAAGTTCACTAGGTTAGAGCTTGGGTTCGCCAAGCCCTGCCTATATAGAGAGGGAAGGGCGACGGTGGCCCGGTGGTGGGCGGTGGAGGCGGCGGTGTGGTGGGAGCGACACTAGCGACAGGTCGTAAGAGGGTGGGAGGCAACAAGTATCAACTAGTAATTTGGAGGTGAATTCGACGACAGTGAGCCACTAGAGATAGGGTAGAAGGTAGGTGCCGAAGGTAGAGATGGAGGTGAGGCAGTAGTGTAGGAGGCGGATTGCACCGAAAGCCGCTATGAGTGATAGGTGGAGCATGGAAAGTGCGTGGCGGCAGCTGGGGTAAATATAATTATGGTTAGGGCTTGAAAACAAGCTCAAAATATACAACAAAGAAACAGAGAGTTTTCGCCCCTCTCCCATTTTATTAGTAAGACCAAAGATTTCCGCATGACGCTCTTCACAATCCAGCACAGTCACGGCAATGCAGAAATTTTGGCTTGATACATAACCTTCCTACAGAACCTGACAAGGAACTGGCATCACCGGCCCTTCCATGACTATCACTCAAAACCAAGTTATCCTATTTCATTTTATCTTCAGCCTCTCAATATATATGATAGGGTAAGAGAGATCTAGGTGGTGGGATTTTGATCAAATGGCCAAAATTTTGACTCATTTGGTACAGGAAAACAGTCCAGTGTTCAACAGACAATCCCATAAATAAATTCAGGTTTTCACTTCTAAAGTTGGCCCCTTTTTCCATAAGCTAGTTTGTCATGAGGGAACTATGTTTTATCTGCTAAATTTTTGTCTATATGTTAAATTTCATTATCTATTGTATAGGAGTAGGATTGCACACCTTTGTTGCATAAAAAAGCAGTTCTGTAGTAAATGCGTAAATGTATAGCTAATCAAATTTAATGACTTCAGCTGTACTTCTTATAATTATCTTTCTTACTTTTTTATGAGCAAATTATTGTTTAGTGTTTTTCTAAAGAAATAAGTTCAATGCTTATGCTTTGCTAATGGTAGAAAAATCATATTATCCTAACACGTGATCCTCTGTTGCCAGGCTTGATTTGTGCCACGCCCTCCGCTAGGCCACGATGTCTAGCCAAGTATCGCATCTTTCTATGTTATGCCTTCGTTGCCATCAAGGTTTCAAATTTTATTTTCGGATCTCTACTCGGGGCTGGCCAAAATTCAAAATTTTGGTGAGATTTTTGAATTTCGGCTGAATTAAAAAACTAAATTTCAAAACCAGAATTTTTAAGAATCCTAATCCGAAACTTCGGTGATTTTCAACACTATGTGAAATGGTCTTCCAAGGCTAGAAAAAATTAGAAAAAATATAAAAAAAATCATGTAAGCATTTATCTATATTTTTTATCTGTTTGAATACAAAATACTAAGTATTTGCAAATAAAATTCCTAAGTTTGGGTTTAGGGTTTAGGCCAAAATCTAAGTTAGGGTTTAGGCTAAAATACATAATTTAAAGGCGAAATCCAAGTTAGTGTTTAGGCCAAAATACATCTTTTAAGGGCAAAATCCATGTTAGGGTTTAGGCCGAAATCCAAGCTAGGGTTTAGGGCTAGATTTATATAATTTGTATATGTATTTTTATTTAACAAATTTTTCACATGTATTCCTCATAAAAGGCATTACCATTCGTTATAAAAAAATTGGTGCCAAATCCGATCCACAAATCATGAAAACTGGTCCAAGAGAAACCAAAATATCGACGTAATTTACAGAAATCAGTATAGCAAACCCTAATTTTTAATTTTTTTTATCCCACAGAGATTTGGAATCTCGACCGCGGCCAAAATTTCTGAAATGCCGACGAGATTTAAAACCCTGGTTACCATGCTCACGTGGCTCCACTATCGCATGGCCTTTTAACTCTAAATCTGTTTTGTTGGCATTTGGATTAGCTCTGAGATGTGTTTTCTTTTTGAAACAAGGAAACATGTGTGATTCTAGATTGATCCAATACTTTAAAAATTGTGACTCAAGAAAGCGTGGTAGATCCACAAAGATAAATGCGCACCATTTTTACTTTTGCCGTGCGTACACACCCTGTAACTTTGCTCTATTTGGATATCTCTAAGCATGATCCATTGGTGGTTTCCCTAGTGATTACAGAGGAAATGGGGAGTTGGAATACATGTACATTAATCCATTAGAAAGAAGTGAACCTTAAAAAAACCATTTAAATATAAATGTAATACAAATCTTCACTAAGAAAAAAAGGAAATGTAATACAAATTTGCTCTATTATTTTTGCTTCTTGCCTTCAGTGATTCACATCACCAAGTATATATATTGGCATTTGGGCACCAAACCACCAACTAGTGCCAGATCGATTAGCTCATTACCATAGCTAATAATACAATTATGAATTGCATAGCTAATAATACATACATAGCGCATTAACTGAAACTAAGTGATACAAAATTCATGTATTGTAAACCGCTAAACTTGCTCTTTTTTACATGACAGGTTCTTCATGAGTCATGACTAAAAGTCTAAAACCACAATCAGTCATACCAAAAATAGCAAGACCTCTAATGTTTCTAACCTTCACATTTACAAATGAAGTCCTTGAGTAGCTCTACTAATGGTCACACAGTGAATAACACAGATCCATCGGTATTGCGCAAAAACCGAATGAAAATCTCTGTAAACCGAGCGAAAAACTCACCTTAAATCGTGATTTTCGCTCCAGTTCTCGAAAACCGTGGCTCTCTCGAAAAACCGTAGAAACCGCTTGGTTTTCAAGCTAAACCGCTCGATTTTCCCTCCTTCGCCGGTGGTTTCCTTGCTTGCGGTGGCCGGAGCTCGTCGGACGGCTCTCAGTCGACACGGCGTGTGAGTGGGGAAAGCGAAGCACCAATTATTGCGAAGGAACTCGATCGAAGCGAGGTCAGCAATCTTTGGGGACTTTTGTGCGCTGGGTGGGCGGTAGCGGCCAGGATGGGCGAGGAATGGGAATTTGTGACCAAGCCAATTCGACCTGTGGGCTAAACAGCCCTTTTTCTTCTTTTTTAAATTTTCTCAATTTCAAATAATTTAAATGGCTCAAAAAGGTATCTCAAATTTGTTTTCTCATAAAATTTTCATACCAGAGATCATAGATCAATTAATAATAATTTTAGGAATTTTTTGGTTAAATTTTTCTAAATTTTTTGAAATTTTCAAATTTGAATTTCAAACCAGACGAAAAAACCGAGTGGCTCCAGTTCTCGTCTCGGTGCGGTATGGATGAAAACCGCGGTTTTCGTGCGAGAAACCGCTGTTTCGTGAACCTTGGTGTGATCAGCAAAAAATACATACAACCTCAAAGGCACAAAAAGTCTCAAGGAAACATACATCCATCACGGCGTGCCCATCTCCTGCACAGGGATCATCAATACAGTATTATCTTCTCATAACAGAAAGGAGGGCCGTGTCCTGCACTCCTGCAGAGGAATCCACGCACCTTAGGCCCTAGCCCATAGGTCACAAGAAACACTGGTCCAAGGTGGCAGGGCAGACCACACATCCACTTGCGCCCTTGCACCTAAACAAGCAAATGATTTGCAAGTGGCAGCACACTACCTGTCCAAGACACTACCTGTGAATGGCAATTCTTGGAGATGTTATTATTTGCCAACTGATGCTGTGGCGGCCACTGCACGACCGTGTCGGCTGTCGGCTTTGCATCCGTAGCCGTAGCCCGTAGGGTCCTCCGAGATAGGAGCTTCGCAATGATCCTTCTGCAGAGATCCTGTTGGGGCTGCCACAGCTTTCGGCTGTGTTGCCTCTTCGGTTCCGTGAGCGCAACGCTAGTGTCATGTTGTCCGATTCGCCAGCGACTTCCTCCATCTCTCGCCCTGACTTCAGAGTACTGCACAAGCAGTAGTATTTAACTTGAACTTTTCTTAAACGTATCCTGCCATAGAGTACCAGAGTAGTTTTAAACCCCTACACCAAAGATAGTTTTGGGGAGATGATTTGGTAGTCTCTTGTAAGAAAAATGCGAAGCTAGCCTGATTAGCCCAGTATCCACGTCACCATCTATCAATATCTATCTAGCCAATAGCCCAACGCTGAAAAAAAAATTATCCCCTATGCATCGAATTCTTACCGGAATGTAAAGAATTTATTTATTATTTATATTACGCCTACTATGACCCCCTATTTTAGATTTCTATGCTTTCGGGATCGATGTTGGGTTAGTATTAATAGGTAGAGTCGCGCGTTACACCACACCGGGTGAATTTTGGTGGATACTTTTTCAACCAGTAAGATGACCTTAACGTAATTTCGATTTTCTTGGGTGGATTTTTGCAAGATAGGACGGTTAGAGCCGTTAAAGAATTTGTGAAACCACGAGGACTTTTCATGAAAAAAAACTAGTGAAAGGACCTATCCGCAATTTCAGGATTCTAGGGGATTTTTTGTGAAAAAGTGACATGGCGTGGCTCCCCTCGTGCCAGAGGTAGAACCAGGGGGTGCCAGGTATGCCCCAACACCCCTAAAATTTTGAGAACTCAAGCTGTTAGAGCAATCAGCATAGGATTCAAATACTTCATGCAACAATCCACAACAAAGCTTCTGCAAGAGAGCCGAGACAACGCCTGAAACAAAACAGCAGAGCACCGACAACAGAGCAATAGCAATGCAGCACAATGGAGCTTCGCAAAAACAAAGGAACTTTAGAATTCAGAGAGAAAACACCAGATCCTTTTGCGATGTGAAAACAGTCCACATCCTTTTCTATTTCTCTTCTTATTTATAATCTATAGATTACAAAAATGGTTAGAGATTCTACCGGACTCTTGCACGCAATAAAAACTAATCAACAATTGACTAGTTATGTTATACTCAAACATGTCCAGACCGACAACCAGATATTTATCTGTAACAACTCGTTTTACTGTTACTAATCCGGCACATTGCTGATACTTAAATGTAACAACTCTGAACTCTTATCCCAGACTCTGAAAAAACAACTAAACTGACACAGACTTGCTTCAAGATAACAAGATTAACTCAACACAAGCTACTCCCAGGCGAGCGGCACGGCAGGTGTCGCGGCGGCTTGGTTGGGCGGCGACGATGAGTGGCTCTAGCGGGCGGCAGCGCGGGGGCGGGGTGAGCGGCATGGCAGGTGGTGTGACAAGCAACTCAAGCAGCCGGCGGTGCGGCAGTTGGTATGCAGCTCGGGAGAAGAGAGGCCTGGCACGAGCGAGTGAGCGGTGCAGCAGGCAACGCGCGGACCATGCGAGCAACGCAACAAGCGGCTCAGGTGGCAGGTGGCGTGGCTCGGGCGGGCGGCGGTGTGGTGTAGGCCGAGCGGGTGGCTCGGGCGGGTAGCGTGGCCACACCCTTTAGAAAATTTCTAGTTCCGCCACTGCCTCGTGCGATTCACTTCCGACGTAAGCTAGCCAGATTAGGCCGGTGACCATCTATCAGTATCTATCCAACCAATAACCCAACGTTGCAAAAAAAAGATGGTCCCCTGTGCATTGAATTCTTTCTGGAACGTAAATAATTTATTTATTTATCTTACGGCCTACTATGACCCCTACTTTAGATTTCTATACTTTTGTTTGATCGATGATGGGTTAGTATTACTAGGTACAGCCACGTGCTACACCATGTCGGGCGATTTTTGGTAGGGTTTTTCCAGTGGGATGATCTTAACATAATTTTGGTTTTTTCATGGGCTTTTGCAAGATAAGCTGGCTAAGAGTCGTCGGAGAATTTTTTGAAACTACGAGGCCTTTTTGCAAAAAAACTAATAGGAGAACCTGTTTGCGATTTTGAGATTTTCAAATGGTTTTCTTGCCAAAAAAGAAAGGGACGTGGCTCCCGTCACGCAATTCTCTTCCGTTGTAAGAGTAGTAGTATTCAAACACTTGAACCCTACCCGGGCTTAGACCATTTCGCTAGCTTGGCTTCCTGATCATCTCACCACATACCGCACGACGAAGAGTGGAAGCTGAAGTAGTACTAGATGCACTCCGGCCTGCGAGTTGCTACGGGTGCAATGAATCGTTGAGACAGACACAGATTTTATCAGAAAGTGTGTTTTTTCGATTATACCTCCCAAAATAGGGGAGAAGTACGAGCACCATCATAAGATTTTTTTAGAAATCACAAAAGTTCGATCATGTTCCAATTTTTTTACGGTAGCTTAGGCACACTCTCAGAATCTTTCTCATAAATTTTCAGAAATTTACAAATTTAGTAGCTCAATTAAATCATTGAAGTTGCTTTAAATGCATTAGCTCATCGGAATTTTTAAAAATCAGGTAAATCTGATCATGATTTGAATTTTTTATAGTAGAGTAGTCATGCTCTCAGGACCCTCCTCCAAAAATTCCAAGAATTTGCAAAGCTATCATTTCACTGTAGAAGCTACAGTCAAAAGCGTCGCATGACGGGTATGTGGGTGGGTCACCGTACCTTCCCCAGAATAGAGAGTTATATAGTTGTAAATACCGCTAGTTGCCGCGAGCGCTCCTTGAATTTTAACAAAGAGAAAAATTGCCTAAAAAACCTCCCCAGTTATATAGATATAGATACCACTTGTTGCCGCATGTGATCCTTGAATTTTAATAGAGAGAAAAATTGGTTAAAAATCTGAGAAAGAAAAAAATAAAAATTCCGCTGGTTTTTATAATTTTATTTTTTGGAAGCTTCTTTTTATTTTTTTTCAGAAAAATATTTTTTTGGAAATAATGTACTATAGAAATTTCATTTAATAGATATAGATATCGATCGTTGCTGCGGGTGATCCTTGAATTTTGATGGAGAGTAAAATTGCCTAAAAAACTGAGAAAGTAAAAATAAAAATAAAAATATTGTCAGTTTTATTAATTTTTAAATTTTTTGGGATTTTTTTATTTTCGTAGAAAAATATTTTCTGGAAATTATTTACCATAGAAATTTGATTTTAAAAGTCTTAAGGAAACAAAAAATATTTGCAAAAAATTAAAATAATTTTTTCCTATTTGTTTCTTAAGAAAATAAAAAATCAAATTGACTAAAAAACTAAGAAAGTAAAAAATATTGTCAGTTTTGATAATTTTTAATATATATATATATATATATATTTTGGGACTTTTTCATTTTTTGTGGAAAATATTATCTGGACATTATTTACTATGGATATCCCATTTTAAAAGTATTAAAAAAAGGAAAAAATATTTGCAAAAAAATTAAAATTAAAATTCTTTTCCTATTTTTTTCTTAGGGGAAAAATATTTGAAAAAATATCAAAAAAAATTTATGCGAAAACGAAAACACGGTTACTGTAGCAGCTACTGTTCAGCTTGAGTGTTTAGGAAAATTCATTCGCCAGGCGGGGTTCGAACCCGAGACGCAACACACGGGTGGCAAGGCTTCGCCCAACTGAACGAAGCGGCAATTATTGGTGGAATTGAGCAATTGTTATACGAGGCAATATAGCAAAGCCGACGGGCAATATCAGCAAAAGTTTGGCCCTCACGGGACTCGAACCCCAGACCTCGCGCACGCACAGAAAAGATTCGGCCAAACTGACCTAAATGGTACATGTGAAATAAAATGGGCAATACATATATGAGGCTACTCAGACTTTTACTGTAGAAACAGCTCGTGGTGAGACGGGTACAAGTAGCTGAGACCCTTCGCTGCCTGCTCCTGATCATCTCGCGCACAACGAAGAGCCTAGACCACTTCGTTGGCTGTTCTCTTATCTGGCACACAACGAAGAGTGGAACTGGACGCCATGGAAGCGCAACCACCAGTAAGTTTGAATTTCATCGTTCGTTCATGTCGTTCATGGTTTTTCTACTCACAGATCACTTCACAGTTCATTGGTCAGCTTCTCCATCGTTACCAAAGTATGGAGGAGCTGAGGGCGTCGCTGACATTGGCTTTCGAGGAAAGGAGGCTGCTCCTGAACGAAGAAGCCCTTGCTATGTTGTTAAATCCACATCCATTTCTCTGGCAAGGAGCGCTGCACGACGAGTCGATGACAAGAGACGCATATTTCTTCGTTGGATCTGTGCAGCAACTGGTAGATGCGAGGAATGCGGTGGGCGTGGAAGCGGCAGCGAACAAGTGGCCGGGATACAGTTTGACCAAGCCAATGGAGGATCGCTACGTCGGGATAAAAAAGAACAACCCCAAGTACCGCCGGCGCGACGAGCAGGAGCTGGCGCTTCCTCGATACGAGGTTAAAGGTAAAAATCGTCTCCGCCGCCGCACCTTGCTCCCCCCTAATTTCGAGCAGATCTCTGGTATTCCTGCTCCATTTCCGGACCTCATGGTGTTCCAATACCTGAGGTGTCCGGACCACCCGAGAGAGCACCGGACCGCCCACGTTCGGATGCTGGAGGAGATGGAGGACATGCTCAGATTGGTCTTCGGAGAAGACTACATCCGGAGCAGCCTGGTCCTCCACGACCACCCGGGATCTTAAGCGCAAGCACCGCCACCGAAGCGCCGGCGGCCTCGTGGCGCGGTCGCGGCCGTGGACGTGGTGGGCGGGCGCGCCGTGGGCGTGGTGGGCGCGACGGCGTGGTGGGCGAAGCACCGCCGCCTGGTGGCGCGGCGCCGGCCATGAGCGTGGTGGTCGCGCCGCCCGGCCTCGGACGTGGTGGCGGCGCGGCCGTGGAGCCGAGGAAGCACCGGCCGCCACGTGGGCGTGGCGCCGGCGCGGGCGTGGTGGTCGCGCCGCCCGGCCGCCGGACGTGGTGGTCGCGCCGCCCGGTCGTGCTGAAGTGCTGCAGATCGCGTCGGCGAGGACTCCGGCAAGATCGTCGACGCCTGCTTCAAGACCTCCGGTGCGGCTCCGCCAAACAGCTGTCAAGTATCAGGTTCCAGAGTCCGAATGTGATGGAGGAGTCCAGTTGTTTTGAAGATCTTCTGTTTTGCTCAGTTTGACAGCGAGATGAGGTTATGTTAAATGAAGGGTTCAGATTAGAGTATAACGTTTAGTGAGATCCGAAGGTTAAGAGTAATTTTGGTTTTTACTGTTTACCCTAATGTAATTGTCGGTAATTTTGATTTTACTGAATGGGGTTGGCGTCAAAGCAGAAGGCTGTACTTAGCCTGGAGTTTGTTACGATCCGGTCATATCTGGAATGAGAAGTTTTGCTAGCTTTTGCTTTCCCCTCTATTTCCTGTGTTCATCTACTTTCCGTTTTTCCACTTATTTGCATTTTCCTGCTTGATTTAATCCTTGCGATTCTGCCTAGAAGTTGGATTTCACTCGGTTCCTGACAACAGCTTCCTTCTGGTTCCTCTCACTTTTCCTCTCTGGTTTGGCTTTAGACTTAGCTCTCTATCCCGTGCTATCTTAGAGGTGTTTTTGATGCTGAGCTTCTGAGAATTGATTTGCGGCAACAATTGGTTGGTTGATTATTATAGTGATACTTTCGTTTTTAATAGGGAGGGGAAGTGCGAAGGATGAGAGATTTTAGCTAGTTGCTAATTATCGGGTTGAATATTTGCAAATGGATTGGGTGCGGTGATGATCTATTCGATTCCTGACTCTGTAGGCGATAGGGCATTTCTGAGTGTGAAATATGACTATCTGAGATGGTTGATTAGATTGGTAGAGATGCAGTGCTAATGTTAAATCTCTAGTGATGCTATATAGTAGCTTATAAATTGCCCTTTGTTTGGGTCTATTTTTTCTTCTGGGTTACCAAATTGGTGTATTGCGTTTAGTTTTGTTTGATTTCAATGTAAGCATGTCTTTAATTTTGTGGGCAGATGTTTTCATACAAGCTTTATAAGGGGAAGTTTGTGTAGGGAGTTGTGGTTCATCTTTAGTCTTTGCTTAGCCCAGGGTTGAATTTCTTATGTCGTTTTGCTGGCTTAGGTATACTATGCTAATACTGAGATGTTCTTATGAGCGACTATTTTTTATTATGCACCTTTTCCCTGAATAATCTTGTGCATGGAAGTTCAGGGAAAGAGTTTGAATTAGGTTTCGGTTTATCTGAAACAAGCTCCAGAGTCTCGGTTTTGTGCACAGTCCGTGTTGTTTCGGTGTAGTCGGAACAAACTTCAGAGTCTTATGTTTTCAGAGTCTGCTAGTTATACAGGAGAGTGGTTGTTACTCAGTTTGTTTTTGCCGGAAGGAAACAGTTGTTTTTCGGTTGAAACTCTGAAGAGATTGATTAGAGTCTAACTAGTTTAAAGCAGTCCGGATTGTTAAATTTAACTAAATTCAGTTTTGCTTGTAATCTCTAAATTATATAAGTAATGATGAAGAAAATCAGAACAGCTGCAAGCAGTATTTTGCTAGCTAGCAGAACCAGAATTTCTATCAGAAGCCTAAAGTCCAAACCAAAACATCGTTAAGTCAATGGTAAGCAAATAGTTTTAATTATCTGACGCACAAATAAATTCAGTGAGCACCAATTTCTTGGGACTCGACTCAAAAGAGTTGCATGTGTGCAGGCGTAATATATTTTTTTTCTCATTATGTCTTAATATACTTGGCCCCAAAACCCTTGACCAGACAGAGTAATCAAAGCAAGAATACAGCCTGAATTGCACTTTGAAGTCTAAACCACAATTGGCCTTGGCAGTAACAATACTAAGTCTGAAGTCTGAACCATACAAAACTAGTCAATAGCATATTGAAATACATGCATAACCTGAATTGCAGCTTCAAGTCTCATCCACATTAGGCCTAGGCAATAAAAACAAACAAGTCTTAAGTCTGAACCAAACAAACTAGCCTATATTTAGAAGATTGAAATGTGTACCTCACAGCCTAGGCAATAGCTCGTTCATACACCCAGAAAAAAAAACTGTTTGCAGCATGACTAGGCAAGGGACGCTTGGCAATAAGTTCCTGGTTATTTGGAGAGATCATCATAAATAATTAAATTGGTGCAAATATGTACAAAATAAAACTTACAATCTAATTGTGTTTGCATCATGACTCTGAATGGATAAGGATCAAAAGAAGTAGCACTTGTAGAAAGAAGGGGCTAGTGCCGAGTAGGGAACCCATGAAGAAAAGAAAGGTGGAAGTTCGGAATTTTCAGGGGAAACACAATTAGTAGAGCGTCTTTATTTAGGTGTCAGATGTAAACAAAAAAAGAGAAAGAAATACTAGTAGTTCAGTTGGAAGCTTATATATATGTACTGTACAAGAAAAGAAGTACTATTTACAAGATACAAACTTCTTCAATTTCTCCGGTGATTATATTTACTTAAAATGTGTACCCATGTGACCAGATTGATCTTTTTGGACTCATTCGCTAAATGATTTACTGCCCCATTTAAGTCATCTTCAGAACCTAAATAAAAACACACCCAATTAGGAAAAAAAAAGGAGATAATACTCACTTTTGTGGATTACGACAATAGATATAAAATTACCTGGAAGAAATTGCACATTCAGGAGTTGCATGCCAATTCTGAGTGCAACTTAACAGTCATGGAGGGGTAAATGAAAGTACATTTTTCAATATAGCATCCAAACTTTCTTTCGATTTATACCAGCAGGGATACAAATCAAGCAAGAATCATTCTGGTCAAACTCCTGCTTGTACGCAAGGAGGGAGTAGCAAAAAGGTTATTTAGTTTGAAAACTAAAACCAACAGAAATATTGTACTGAAACCAACACGACCAAAAAAGAAGTGAGGGTCTGACATGTAATCGCGCGCTTCTTCTGAGCCATAATGGCTCCAAGTTTCAATTCCTTGTCAGAGTAAGGATCCAATATACCATAAGGCAAAATAACTGATCATAGTAGCGGGTTTTTCAGGCACCTTAACAAACTCTTTCCGACACCTCATATTTGCATTACACTATTGGAGACACGATCAATGTTACGGCAACAATTGAAAATCAGCCTTTAGATGTCCTTCGAAATAAATCATTAGAAAAGAATAATTGTACCATATTTTTTAAGCTAACAAAAATATCTGACAAAACTATGCTTCTAAAATTCCATTCTGTACATTGAACTGACAAAAGCAAATGCAACTTGTAACCTTAACTCTATCTTAAACAAGAATCTCTAGAACCATCGTCAAGACAACATTGGTTACTGATTAGACAAACATTATTGAGTTGGACAATTTAGAGATCAAGGAGCAAAACAAAGCTTCCACTGACAAAAATTTTATGGCTTATTCAACCTAACAAAACCGTTATTACAACTTACAAGAAAACAGAACGACCAGATTTAGTAAACCCAACATAACATCACTAATCCAAAAGAGTTTAATAACCAAACAGAACTACAATTTTAGAAAATCTAACAACAATAGGTGGAACTAAAGAACTAATAAAAGCCTATAATTCTAAGCAAGTTCATAAAAAACAAGTGTCATTAAACTACCTATTAAACCATTGTACTTGTCTACTTGTATAGATTGATACAACCAAACCTTGTTAGTGGATCCAAATTATCAGTTCAAATTAAACAATCTCTGAATGGAATGTTCATATTAATCATCAAGCTGGTGGTAAAAAGAAAAAAGAAAAACAATGTAACAAAACAAATCCGGTGTGGCTTCTAAGATTGGAACTGGCTCTCACCAAATTTTTTTTGATAAACTGAAGAATGATACATTCCTATGCTACAGGAAAAATAATGACAGATAAAATTGGACAGAAGAGTATATTCCTATGCTACAAAGCAACATGGTATACAAATACAACATTGCCATTGTTTCCTTTTAGACTTGGATAGGATCAAAGCTGCAACGCACACATACAATATACATGTTTGGCTTAGTTCAAGGAATTAGAATTAGTATATACAAGACAAATCAAATTTGATCAAAACTGTACCTGTATCTTGCTTGTTAATAAATCAAAATTAACATTTCTCAGTATAACTTTAGGATATGTTTCATTACACAAAACACCTTAACACTTAACAGAACAAAACACATTTATAATGCTGAACTAGGTTTTATTACACAAAACTGCCTAACACTTATTTGAACAATGCACACATTTATATTGATGAATAGAACATACAAAATTTACTTCTAAGATGCAATGTTTTTTCGCTGCTAAATTAGCGCATTTTCACTGATATGCAAAATTTGATGGACCCCCACCCTAAAAAAAACTCCTACTAACCTTAGCTACTCCTTTTATAGGTTGACACTTTCTTAAGCCAACAAAACTCATCACCATACTAAAAATAACTCATCCTATCTACATGACTATTGAAGTGTGAGAAGGAAATAATGCAAATATGTGAAGATGTGCTATTCTAATAAAGAACTACAACAAAAAAGAGCCATGAGATATGTAACAAGTACATCTTATCAAAAAATTAGAGAGTCATATAAGATTCATCCAAGCCATATGGAACCCAGCTTCTCTAAAAATCCTGATAAAAAGTGCTAATTGGAGCATAGTTTCTTCAGGCATAACAAGCATGAGGAACAAAACAGCACCTAAAATTGACTGCAAGTCATTTCTATGTCTAAATCTGAAAATAATCTAACTACAAAATTTGGAAGTCTTACATAATAGCAAGTAAGTGCGTACCAGAAAAATTTATCGCAAGACAAAATGATGCATCAACTGGATATTTAAGAATTGGATCTTGCACAATCCATAGCTCAATGCAACAAAGGAAGATAGTCTACAGCACTTGGATTTAGACAACAAAAAAAAAGGCATGAGCCAAACAAGGGATTTGAATTAGGAAGCAAAGCAAACAATGCAGATTAAAGCACAATACAATTGTTTGCACCAGAATTTGGTAAGTGCATTCCAAATTAGGCAATCTGGAGCCAATAAGATGCGGACGGGATATGGACAGAAGATAATTGGAAACCGAGTCGGTTATTAAGGAAAGACCGAGGCCGATACGAATCATATCTTCCAACGTATTGTAACCGGACTCGATCGGCCGACAGGTATAAAAGGAGGACTAAGGTACACAGCGAAGGCATCCACAATGTTGGGACCTGAATATGCAAATCCAGACCCTCTGTGTATATTGCACTAGTCCAGAATCACGCTAGTGCACACAGGCTGAACATAGATGTTATCACAATCATACACAGCGGAATATATCATAAACTTTAAGAATTAATGATAACTATGGTCTTACATGATTATTGCCTCGTAGGGCTTAACTAAGAAATAACAAATACACAGTGACGGAAATAAAATAACGTAGTAGCTCCTCAGTTCAGCACAAGCAACTGACGAGGCTCGAACTCTAAGCATTCGCATCCTCACAATACTCTTCTTACAAGACAGGCATAGCTTCTTCCTCTTCTGAAGTTGTTATTGTGGGGTGAGTACATAAAGCACTCAACAAGTTGTGCGCAGAAATGCAAACCTAACATAATATATGTATGGCTTATTCCAAAGGAACGGCTAACAGGGCTTTTTTGTAGTAAAGCAACATTTATGAAAGATTACAGTAAATAGATTGAAAAGCAGAAAAACAAATAACAGTAAATAATAGTTTCAACTTTTCAAGTAAACAAGGTATTCAACCTAAGTCAAGTTCCAATTCTCCATGGCAATCCGCCATCCCAACAAGTTTTCATTTAACAAAAGTCTAACCCTTGACTGTAATTCCCGAGCATTGCCCAATACCGTGAGCACGGCTATTCGAACAGATTTTACACTCTACAGAGGTTATGCACTTTACCCACACGATACAACCAAACACCACCAAGGCGAGTGATCGTAACAAAGCCTTTACAATGCTCTGCCTAGACCTAGTACCACTCGCTAAGGTTTCAACACTGAAGGGTTAAACCACCACAACAGGGCCCCCTCTTGCGCCATGTGAGTTGCTCCGTAAACCCGGGACTTACTATACACCACAGTAGTACCGAAATCTAGACATTACAAATTAGTCGGATAGGCTATCTCATTCCAAACATGTGGTTGCATGAAAGACTCAAGTCAAAGGCTTGCAAGGTTATGTCCTTAAAGTGATTGAGGCAAGACTTCCACATACCCCTGCCCAACAGGCCCACCTTGGCATGCTGCCCCTTGCCACCTACTCTGATCTAAAAATGATTACCACCCCAGTTGATTACCATGCATCACGTGCCATCATCAATTCAATCTAGTTGTGTGACCTCCTCGCCACAACAACTCAATATCACTGTGTGACAACACATGACACACAAATTCATAAACATTATTCCATATTCCATTAGTCAAGATTAAATATCAATCATTCGAGTATATGTGATGATGTGGCATGGCTAAGCAAGCTAACATGGTCTAACCAATCCCATGTTGATTTCTAACATTAACCAACTAGTAACTCATTATCCTAGGGTGACAATTAGATCATGGCATACAATTGGCAAGGTAGGGTTTAATTCAAGGGTTAATCAGATATATGCCACTGCAGGAATCGGTTATTCGAGAATTGCCATCGTTCCTTTCGTATTTCTGGATTTGCCATTACGAAACCGTGTTTATTCGGCATATGCCATTGCAGGCGACACGTGCCCGTCCGGTCAAACCTCTCGCTGACTCATCGCCTTGGACGATTTTGCCCCCATTGCACCGGTTCACAAGGTCCTTGCCCTCCCCATTCTCTGCGCGCCACCCAAGAGCCAAGAACCTAGAACATCCTCCCCATTCTCTCCCATGACGAGCCTAGCAAATCCAGCGCCGTTCACGATTGCTTCCATGGCGGGCTAAAGCGCGTCATTCCCACTCCGCTTGACTAATCGGATGTCCGTGGCGGCAATGGATCTTGGTGGCGAACTTGGTACGCTCCCCCGCGCGTGCTTGAGAAGTAAGTCTTTGAGATTGTTGGCATGGTAGTTTTGATTGTTTGCATAGGAATTTAGCTTGGTAAATTAGATGTAGTTTTGACTCTTTCGGGATTTCTATAGGAGCGATGATACTGAGGCAAAGTTTAGGGTAGTTATTCAGGTGGAGACCTTCTCCACAATAGAAGAAAGCGGTAGGAAGGTGTACAGTAGGTCAAGGAAGCTGACATGGTTAACTGATGAGAAGGATATTAACTTGCGGTCACTAAAGCAAGCTTTGCATACGCATATGACATGGGGACTCAACCAAAAGTGTCATTTGTACAACTATGACAAGCGGTGCGGTGAGGATGCTGAATTCACTGAGGATACTGATGTCAGGAGCGTGATTGAGATGTACAACATTGAGAAGGAAATCACTTTTATATGTTTTGCTGTTGATGATGGAGGACTAGATCCATTTGATAATGCGGAGGAGTATGTTGGTGTAGATGATGAAGTGTTGTACAGGGATGCTGCAGGCACTGATCACTTTGCGGTGGAACCCTCTTACATGGGTGAACCTAGTAGCTTTGAGCCTGATGAAGCAGAGATGGCAGATGACGATCCTGAAGAGCTGACAGTTACACATGATCTTAGCAACCCAACTATTGTCAAAGGGGCTATGTTCCCTGGTATAGTTGCTTTCAGAAAGGCTATTAGGCATTATGCAATCCTGAATGACTTTGAAATAAAAACAATCAAGTCTGACCAAAGTAGGTATATTGGTGAATGCAAACATGTGGGTTGTTCTTGGAGAGTTCATGCTTCTAAAGTGCAGGATGGATGTGCCATTATGGTAATTCACCTTCCTGTGTGTCTGTATTATATGTGTTGCAATGTGCTAACATCTGTGTTTCTTGTGTTTGTAGATCAAAACTCTTAATTCAAAGCACATTTGCCCTAGTACAAAGATGATGGAGGGGAAGATGGCTACACAAGATTGGGTGGCAGACAGAATAGGGGACTGGTTGAGAAAGAACCCAAATAAGGGGGCAAGAGAGGCTCAGAGGAAGCTGCAGGATGAATACAAGATCAAGTTGGGCTATAGTAAGACATGGGCAGGTATGCAATTAGCACTTAGACAAATACATGGTGCATATGAGGATAGCTTCCAAATGCTTTTCAACTGGAAGGCTGAGATAGAACATAGGAGTCCAGGATCAATTGTAGAAATAGAACTGAAGAAGTATGGCAATAAGATGTGTTTCCACAGAATGTTTGTAGCATTTAAACCTTGCCTAGATGGATTCTTAAGAGGCTGCAGGCCGTACATTGGTATGGATTCCACTAGCCTAAATGGTACATATAAGGGACAACTAGCATCAGCAACATCTGTAGATGGCCATAACTGGCTTTTTTATGTTGCTTATGGTGTTTTTTATTATGAAACTGAGGACAACTGGACATGGTTCATGAACCAGTTGAATAAAGCTGTAGGAAGTCCTGATGGTTTAGTGATATCTAGTGATGCATGTAAAGGGTTAGAGTCAGCTGTAAAAAATGTGTTCCCTAATGCTGAGCACAGAGAGTGCATGAGACATTTGTATAGTAATTTCATGAAAAAATTCCATGGCAAGGTCTACACAGATAACTTATATCCTGCTGCTAGGTCCTACACAGATTCTAGATTTCAGTGGCACATGTCCAAAATTTTTGAGCACTGCCCAGATGCTATAGATTATTTGTAGAAGCATCACCATGGTTTGTGGTATAGATGTGGTTTCTATGATTTTAGCAAAGTAGACTACCTCACAAATAACATATCTGAGAGCTTCAATAACCAAATAAAGGACATCAAGGGCCTGCACCTTCATGAACTTGTGGATAGAATAAGAGAGCTGATAATGAGCAAGTTTGCTGTTAGGAGGAGTATTGGCAGGTCAATGGAAGGAGTGATCCTTCCTAATGTGATGGAGTTGTTTGTGGCAAGCAAGCAAGCTGGGCTTGCTCATCCAAAGATCACCAGGACTGATGATACTGAGGCAGAGGTCACATTTGAGAATGAATTGTTAGACAGAAGGCACTCTGTGAAGTTAGATGAGAGGTCCTGTACATGTAGGCAATGGCAAGTGTCGGGAAGCCTTGTAAACATGCAATGGCATTCATCTGTTCTATTCGTGGAGCAAGCATAGAAGATCATGTGGACAGCTACTACTCAGTTGAGAGGTTCAAAGAGGCTTATCAAGGTATTATCCCCACCATGATAGACATGACCCAGTGGAGGCATGTTGATGTTGGGCATAAGGTGCATCCACCAAAGCAGAAGAGAGTGGCTGGCAGGCCAAGGAAGCAAGAGGCTGAGGAGTTTCCTGGATCCAACCAAGAGAAGGGTTAGGTGTAAAAGGTGTGGTGCCACTGGACACCTGCAAAAAACATGCAAATTTGAAGCCCCGTTTGATGCTGGCACTTCTGAACAACCTGAAAGCTCCATGAAGAGGTAATGCTATGCATGTCCTTTGGTGCATTACAGATGTCTTTGTT
This sequence comes from Guadua angustifolia, assembly GCA_036346375.1. NCBI lineage: Eukaryota > Viridiplantae > Streptophyta > Magnoliopsida > Poales > Poaceae > Guadua > Guadua angustifolia. The sequence continues at coordinate 31,436 of JAYEVE010000064.1, forward strand.
GTCTATAAATGTCATGCATATGGTTGTTTTTTGCAGGAAAAGGGCTCCCACAAAAAAGAAGGCTGCACCAATTAAGAAGGCTAAGGGAGCAGAGGATGCATCAAGCAACACACCAAAGAAGAGGACATCTTCAAGGAAGAAAGCAACACAGGAGCCCGCAAGCAGCACACCAAGCAAAATGGCATCACCAAGGAAGAGGGCATCTGAAGATGCTGCAAGGAGCACACCAAGCAAAAGAACATCACAAAGCAAGCTATCATCAAAGAAGACCCCTGTCAAGAACAAGTGGGCAGAATGGCTAGATAAAAAATTCCTGTAAACCTGATGCTACCTCACTTTTGTAAACCTGTCAAGAACTTGTTGTCAGTCATTACAACTTTTGTAAACTTGATTGCATGCCAACTTTTGTAATGTATGGAACATCAAACAAGACCCCTGTCAGGAACAAGATACCTGATTGCATGAATTATGTATGCATGGGCTGATACCCTTGCCTATTTTATCAGGAAGTTCCATTGCATTAGTTGTTATATTTGTTACATTTTATCAGGAAGTGCCCCTGTCAGGAAGTTCCATTGCATGAATGATGTATGAATTGAGAGTTTCCCATTCAATTGGTTATATTTGTTTCCATTTCATCAGGAAGTTCTAATGTCCACACGAGTTTAGTTAGAGCAAGAACAATTGACATTATCATCACCAATGTTACATGCCATCATGCCATCATTCAGAATGTTACATGCCATCATTCAGTTACAACAAATAAACTGGGCCTACTTCAAAGAAACTGCTACAACAATTGACATTACGAAACAAGAGAAAAAAATCCACATTCCTACAACATTCTTCATCCAGTAGACAGCTGCAATCAATTCTTCATTTTGCTTCTTCAATGCAGTGACATCCACACAGAGCTGCTTCAAATGCACACAACCTTCAATCGAGCCACATTGCTCTGTCAGATTTCGCATTCCACTCATTCCATGGCCACATGCAACAGATTCATCCTCCCACATAAAAAAGTTGCACACATCATTGCTCTGCAATCCTCAATAGCAACAAAATGCAATCAAAACACTGGCAATCAAACCAACAACTCAGCAAATAAACAATCAAGTTGAAGACTAACCGGGCAATTGTTCTTGCACTTCAAGAAGTACCTACCAGGATTTCTTTCACTCCTGCTCCTTAGCCTAAGCACTGGAATCTTGCAACGCGGGCAGTCAAATCTTGCATTTTGAGGAACGTACCTCTCATCCCCGTACGACCCCGAAGACCAAGACCTTGCAGACTCCATGAGGCAAGCTACTCCGATGGAAGCAATCGGCGAACGGCGCTGGATTTGCTAGGCTCGTCGCGGGAGAGAATGGGGGAGGATGTTCTAGGGTTCTTGGCTCTTGGGTGGCGCGGCAGAGAATGGGGGAGGGCAGTGACCTTGTGAACCGGTGCGGGGGGCAAAATCGTCTGAAGGCAGTGAGTCGGGCGAGAGGTTTGACCGGACGGGGCACGTGTCGCCTGCAATGGCATATGCCGAATAAACACGGTTTCGTAATGGCAAATCCAGAAATACGAAAGGAACGATGGCAATTCTCGAATAACCGATTCCTGCAGTGGCATATATCTGATTAACCCTTAATTCAACTAGGCATATTAGCTAGATCCCAAAATAATTAAAATCATTTGTACATATGAAATAACATGCATTAAATTAAAAGACAATATAGCGAATTTGCAAAACTAGGTGCAATATGATCAAAGCACAACTTGCCTCGGAATAGGTTCTGATCTTGCTCTCCACTTGGGTCTTGAAGTGATGAATCCTCCTCCGGAACACCTAGCAACTCAACGCCTACGAGAATCGAGACAAGAATAGCAAATAAACACCAAAAGAGAGAGAAGATAGACTCTAAAAATCAAATAAAATTCACCATTAAATAGATCTTGATTTTACAAATTTTTAGAAATTTGAATCACCCAAATCCGATTCAAATGCAAAAGATATGGCTATTCAAAGTTTTAATAAATTATGAAATTAGAAATTCCAATTTTCCTGAATTATTTTTATAAAGAAAACTCGTATTATTGCACAAGCGACACGTGGACCAGTTAGACGCTGACATGTTGCCTCGGTCTACAGACCCGATCCACAGAACCTCCTTGGTCTACCCGTACCGCCACGCGTCGCACATCCGCGCAACGATCCAACGGTTACCGTTCTAAGCCCACGCGGACTATCTCAACGGCTAGATCTAAATCCGACGGCTGCCGTTACCCGAGCAGTCTACTTCGCTTACCAAGGCATGGCACGATCCCTACCACTTACCTCAAATCGGACGACTAATCTTATCGGTGATGTTTACTGTTGACGAAGCAACATGACACGATCCTGGCGATTCGATCCGATGGTCAACAGCTCCCGATCTCAGCGATGGCAACACGGCGACGCAGCTTCACCGAACTCGAAGACGATGATGAGCCCAACGGCAAACCAGGCGCCTCTGGTGATGAAGAAGTGGCAACTCCGATGCGTCTTGACGCGGCGAGTTCGGATTTGGAACCCACACAGCGGAAGACGGCTTGACGGCATCGGAAAACGAAGAAAACGAACGGCGGCGCCTTCGGGAACTTCGGCGAGCTCTAGCGCTTGAACGAGGGCGGCATAACGACAATGGCTAGGGCTACGGATGCGCAAAAAGATGGCGAACCTCGGGGTATGGTCTGCGCCTTAAATACCCCTGGCGAACGCATAAAAACAGCAACCCTTGTCTACATAGCGTCTGCGGTGTATCGGAGGCGGACTCGGAGTCCTAATCGGAGACGACGACTGAGGATCGTCCGATCTGCGATGAACGGCTGCAATGACTCCCGAAGCGATACGATCCGATCCGCACCTTCCAAATCCAATGGACGCGATCAAATCTTTCCTAACTAATGCGACGCAACCCCCTCTGCTGATCCGATGGCTCGTAGGTGTTAATGTTTCCCGGCTTCATCTTCAAATCACGAGCGCTCCTTCGCGATCCAACGGCTGGCCGACACGGCTTGAGGAAGACCACACGATGAAGATCCAACGGTCGATAGCGACGATGCGGACAAGGCGGGCCAAATGGGTCAAGACACACGATCTTGGGCTTCGCCCCGATCGCATCACAACGACTTTTCTCAGGTTTTTTATTTAAAATAATTACAGAAATTAGTTTAATTAGTTTTAGGCAATAAAAATATCAAGAAAAATCCAATAAAATTCTCATAAATACTTTGAGACATTTTGAACTCAAATAAAATATTTTTGGCAAAACTTTATATTAGTTTTATTTACATATAATTAGTTTTCACAAGAGGTTCAATATACTTAATTAAAATAAATTCAAATAAATTCCAAAAAAATCCAATAAATTCAAAAAAATCATAAAATGCACAAATGACAATAAAAATAAAATTATAGGCTAATTTTGGGATGTTACAAACCTTCCTCCTTTAACAGAATCTCGACCACGAGATTCAGGGCTGACTAGGGAACAGGTTTGGGAATTCTGACTTCAGATCCTCCTCACGCTCCCAGATTGCCTCATTCTCGGAATGATTACTCCACTGAACTCTACAAAAGCGAACAGACTTATTTCTGGTCTTGTGATCCATGATATCCAAAATTTTGATTGGGCGCTCCTTGTAGGTCAGATCTTTTTGCAGTTCAATTGCTTCCAATGGCATCTTCTCCGCTGGCACTCAAAGACACTTTTTAAGATGTGACATATGGAACACATCATGCATACCTGCCAATGACGGTGGCAATTCCAGCTGATAAGCAACCTCCGCCCGACGGCCTAAAATTTTGAATGGACCAACATATCTTGGAGCAAGCTTTCCCTTGATGTGAAACCTTTTAACACCTTTCTGAGGAGTAACTCTAAGATAAACAAAATCCTCTGGCTCAAAACTCAAATCACGATGTCGATTATCAGCATAGTTATTTTGCCTTGACTGCTGTCGGCGTACTTTACGCCAGGGTACCCTCTTCGCCGCACAAAGCGCGTCGCGGCCCGTGGCGATTGCGCAAGCGGGTGGGTGTTTACACCGTCACTGGCGTCGACCACGTGGCGGCTTTGGCGGCGGTGGGCGAGCACGCCCTGCCCACCGGGTGTCGGTCCACGTGGCGAGCGGCGGCGAAAGCGAGGCGCCTGCGCCGGCGCCGGCCTACGTGGCGGCTTTGGCGGCGGTGGGCGAGCACGCCGCCCACCGGTGTCGGTCACGTGGCGCGTGGCGGGCGAAAGTGGCGATCACGCCTGCCGCGCGGCGCCCGCCTACTTGGCGGCTTTGGCGGCGTGTGTGCGCACGCACGCCACCGGTGTCGGTCCAAGTGGCGCGCGGCGGCGGTGGCGATCACGCCGCTGCGCCGGCGCCCGGCCTACGTGGCGGCTTTGGCGGCGGTGTGCGAAAGCACGCCGCCGCCGGTGTCGGTCCACGTGGCGCGCGGCAGTGGCGATCACGCCTGCTGCGCGGCCGCCAGCCTACGTGGCGGCTTTGGCGGGCGGTGGCGGCACGCCGCCCACCGGTGTCGGTCCACGTGGCGCGGCGGCGGCGGTGGGCGATCACGCCGCCACGGCGCCGGCCTACGTGGCGGCTTTGGCGCACGCGTGGCACGCACGCCCCACCGGTGTCGGTCCACGTGGCGGCGGCGGCGGTGGCGATCACGCCACTTCGCCGGGCGTGCCGGCGCCCGGCCTACGTGGCGGCTTTGGCGGGCGGTGGCGAGCACGCCCGCCCACCGGTGTCGGTCCACGTGGCGCGTGGGCGGCAGTGGCGACCACGCCGCCGCCGGCGCCCAGCCTACGTGGCGGTCCATGAGTGAGCATTTCTTGCTTGTCCCGCCGCCATGCAAAAAGGTGGGATACGCTGGCTTCGTCTCGAAGCCTCCTTCCCGTCGTACCATGTCGAGGCGTCGCTGCTTTATTGCACGCCGATTCCAAGGAATTCTCACAGCCCGTTCCTCGGCGCCTTCCACCTACCGTCACAGAGGGTCCCATCCCGAAGAACAGGCGAAGGCATGCGCCGCATTAATTAGGGTCAAGGAACGGACAAGCAGATAAGGGTGTAATAAATGCTTGTAAGAGGGGCATGATGACGGCTTTTCTAGCTGGTTCGTGTAAGCCCGTGCTGATAAGGGCGCCCTAGAGCATAGGAGAGGGAGAGACGGAAAAAGGAGAGACAGTAAGGAAGAAGAGGCTCAACAGAAGAGCTGGTCACCCACAAACACTGTAACCAACCTTTCGAGAGGCAATCGAAGATCAAGCAGGAAGTAAGGTTGTTACCCATCTCCATGGGGGCCTGAACCTGGGTAAAAATCATGGTGTTCATCTGAGTTTTAAACACTAGGACTCGTTAGTGTGAGAGGTGCTGGGGTTTCCCTCTGCTAGGGTTTGCCGGCTACCAAAGACACCCCCCTACCGAACCAAACCCGGTCTGTAGACTCGGGCCTGTCAATTGAAATACACCGACAGGGGCGTGCCAGGTAGGGGTCTGTGGTTGGTTTCTCCGATCATCTTTCCGGCGAGTTTTGGTGTTCTCTTTCAGTTCTGTGCACCTGGAGATGTCGAGTTCGCAGCATCAGGAAGGGGAAGAGTCGGGCCATGTTCAGGGCGTGTCCCGGCGCTCTCGTCGATCGCAAGAAAGTCTCACTCCACCCCCGCAGGGTGCTGGCGATGCTCCCGCGGCGGTGGCGGGGCATCCGGTGCGACGCCGGTTGGCCATGGAAGCGGCTACTCCGGCTCAAAATCTACATGCCGCCCGTCTCCTCCTGGACCACCCTCCGGTGGAACTCGCAGGAGACTCCCCGGCCGCTCCGTGGCTACGGGATCTTGCCGGCCTTGTCGTGCGCGCCCAACTCGGTAGGGCCCACGGCCGAAAGGCCGGCGGTACTCCATCACCAGCGCGGCCGAGGGCTCGCAGAGGCTCTAGCCGCCTGGGCGGCGTCTTGGCCAGCGGGCGTGGCAGAAAGAGGCGCACGGCGCGTCGGTCCCGGTTCCGAGAGGAACCGTGTGGACCTAAGGAGTCATCTTGATGAGTCCCGCCGGCGAGGCGGCGATCTTCGCGGCCGTGTGCCACGGCGCCCAACTCAGGAGCAGGGGCGCGGCAAGCAGGTGGCTTCTGAAGATGAGAGTCCTGCTCGTGGCTCTCACTTCCGGCATAGGAAGGAGGACTATTCCTTCGATTCAATGGAGAGTCCCATCCCTCGCTCTCCGGGACGAGCACCCGGTGGGCGGCAGGGTGCTGTTTTTGGCGTTGGGTATCAGGCGTTCTCCCGGCGGTTGCGCCGTGTGGAGTGGCCTGAGAAGTTTCGCCCAGCATCTATAGAAAGTTACGACGGCACCACCAACCCCGAGGAGTTTTTGCAAATATATACAACGGTGGTGCAAGCGGCCGGTGGATCTGGAAAGGTCATGGCCAATTATTTCCCAACGGCCTTGACGAGCTCTGCCCGTTCTTGGTTGTTGAACCTCCCACGAGGGTCGGTGCACTCGTGGGAGGAATTATGCGGCCTTTTCGTCGCCAATTTCCAGGGCTCCTTCACGTAGCCGGGCGTGGAGGATGATCTGCATGCCCTGGAACAGCAAAAAGGGGAGTCGTTGCGTGATTTTATTCGGCGGTTTTGCCATTGCCGCAACATGATCCCTCATATTTCGGAGCAATCGGTCGTCATCGCCTTCCGGAGAGGCGTCGGCGACCGCAAGATGAAGGAGAAGATGGCCACCCGTACCATCAGCACCACCTCCGAGCTATTTTTCCTTGCACATAAGTGTGCGCGAGCCGCGGAGGCGAGGGGGCCGGGGTCTGGTCCCCAGGGTGGCCGGGGTAAAGAGGAAGCCGGGACCTCAAAGGGTGCCGGCCCGCCAAGCAAGAAGGCGCGGAAGCGTGAGGCAGGAGAGACCCGGCGGGTCTTGGCCGCCGAACGCGACCGCGACGATTCTGGGTCACCGAAGCATGACCGTCGTGATCAGCGTGACCGCCGTGATCGGCGGAATGATCGCCGTGACCGGCGTGATGACCGCCGCGGTCGTAGGAACGACCGTCGCGGGCGGAAGGAAAGAGGGCCTTGGTGCCCGATTCATCGAACTGATACTCATGACCTGGACAGTTGCCAGGTCGTGGACCGAATAGTGGAGCGGCGGATCAAGGAGCATCGGCCTCGCGACGATGAGCACCGCCCTCGCGACAATGATCAAGATGAAGACCCCGCCCCGCTGGCTTTCCAGCGGGCGGAGCACGTCATGGCGTATATCTATGGAGGAGGTTCTTCTGCTTACCGCTCGAGCACTGCTTGTAAGCGGTTGAAGAGGGAAGTGTGCGCCACGGGACCAGGTTCGGGGTCGCGTCGGATGCTGAAATGGTCGGAGGAGACGATCATCTTCAGTCAGGCCGACCACCCTGATGGCGCCACTGGCCTGGGGCATCTCCCAATTGTGGTATCACCCACAATTCGGAACATCCGGCTGGGTCAGGTGCTGGTGGACGGAGGGAGTTCTCTCAGCCTCCTGTCCTCTACGGCGTTTCTGGCTCTTCAGATCCTGCGGCGGGATCTGAGCCCGTCGCTGCCATTCTTCGGAATAGCCCCGGGAGTTAGTGCAATTCCCGTGGGCCAGGTGCGTCTTCCTGTCACTTTTGGAGAAAGGGACAACTATCGCACCGAGCTGGTGGATTTTGAAGTCACTGATTTTGATCTCCCCTACAATGCCTTGCTTGGCTGACCTACACTGGCCAAGTTCATGGCGGTGACTCATTACGCGTATATGGTGGTGAAAATGCCAGGGCCTGCCGGCCCCATAACTATTCGGGTGGATCGATCTGAGGCTTTGCGCTGTCATGAGTTCGCGCTTGATATGATTGGCACCATTAGTGCCGGGCGTGCAGATGCCGCCTGCTCGGGAGCCCCTCAGGTCCGGACCCGTGCCTCGCCTGGCTCTGCCGGTGAGGTTAAGGTGGTCGCCCTGAGTGAGGGCGAGCCCCGCAAAACTGTCAACATTGGCGCCAACCTCAGTGCCAAATAGGAAGACGCGCTCGTCACCTTCCTCCAGTGTAATTCCGACGTGTTTGCTTGGCAGCCGTCTGATATGACTGGGGTCCCCAGGGAGGTGATCGAGCACCGGTTGGCTACGCTCCCCGAAGTGCGCCCGGTTCGGCAAAAGATCCGGCGGCAAGCTCCGGAGCGGCAAGATGCGATTCGGCAGGAGGTAGAGAAGTTATTGGGCGCAGGGATCATCAGGGAGGTCACTCATCCTGAGTGGCTTGCCAATCCTGTGCTCGTTAAAAAATCCAACGGGAAGTGGCGAATGTGTGTCGACTTCACCGACCTCAACAAGGCCTGCCCGAAGGATCCTTATCCCTTGCCGCGAGTTGACCTCATTGTTGATTCTACTGCAGGTTGTGAATTATTATGCTTTCTGGACGCGTACTCTGGGTACCATCAGATTAGCATGGCGGTGGAGGATGAAGAAAAGACTGCTTTTGTAACCCCTATGGGTGTTTATTGTTATGTTAGAATGACTTTTGGTTTGAAAAACGCCGGTTCCACTTATCAACGAGCTATGCACATTACTTTTCGTCCACAGATAGGGCAGAATCTTGAAGTATATGTTGATGATCTGATTGTGAAAGTTAAAAAGGCTGAAGACTTAATTCAAGACCTGGAGGAAACCTTCTCCAACCTTCGGAAGAATTGTTTGAAGCTGAATCCAGAAAAGTGTGTGTTTGGAGTCCCCTCCGGCAAGTTGCTGGGCTTCCTGGTGTCCAGCCGGGGCATTGAAGTCAACCCAGATAAGATAGCAGCGATTGAGCATATGAAGCCACCAGTACGGCTCAAGCAGGTCCAATGCTTGGCCGGTCACCTGGCCTCCCTTGGGCGGTTCATCGCCCGGTTGGGAGAAAGAAGCCTGCCGCTATTTAAACTATTGAAGAAGACCAATCATTTTGAATGGACCGATGAGGCACAGAAGGCTTTTGAAGACTTGAAGCGGTACCTCACCTCTCCTCCAGTGCTAGTTTCCCCTGCGCAAGGTGAACCACTGCTCTTATATATTGCTGCTACCCCTAAAGTGGTCAGTGCCGTTCTTGTGGCGGAAAGGGAAGGTGTCCAGAAGCCGGTTTATTATGTCAGCAAGGTGTTGGACGAAGCGGAAACGCGGTATCCTCAAGCTCAGAAGATGTTGTATGCAGTCCTGGTGGCGTCTAGGAAGCTGTGGCACTACTTCCAAGGAGAGAAGTCATCGTGGTCACGGCCTACCCCCTGCGAGAGATCCTGTTTAACCGCGAAGCAGAAGGGCGTATTGCCAAGTGGTCGGTGGAGCTGGGGGAATTCAATCTTAAGTTTGTTCCCCACACTACCATCAAGAGTCAAAAGTTGGCGGAGTTTATCGCCGAGTGGACTCCGGATACTCCTGAAGCGGAAGAAACCCCTGCATCGCCTCCATGGACCTTATTTTTTGATGGTTCGTTCAGATTGGAGGGCGCGGGGGCTGGTGTTGCCCTAGTTTCCCCGACTGGTGACGTTCTTCAATATATTGTTGCTCTTGATTTCAAAGCTACTAATAATATTGCCGAATATGAAGGTCTGCTGGCAGGGTTGCGTATTGCTTCGGCGCTGGGCATCCGGCGTCTCCAAATTAAGGGCGATTCTCTGCTGGCCATCAATCAAGCGAGGAAGGAATTTCAATGCCCTGATCCCACCATGGCGGCATACTTGGCGGAGGTCAGGAAAATGGAGCGGCGCTTTGAAGGACTGGGATATATTCATATCCCCCGGCGTGATAATTACCTTGCGGATGGGCTTTCGCAGCTAGCATCCTCGAGGGCTTCTGTCCCGGTCGGAGTCTTCGAAGAAAGACTATCGCGACCGTCCATCGCAGCCCACGATTCAGGTGGGAATGGTGGTGTCGCCATTGTAGCCCATGGTCCAGATGGGAATAATGGTGTCGCTGTCGCAGCCCCCAATTCAGGTGGGGACGATGGCATGGCTGTCGAGGCCTCCGGCTCAGGTGGGGATAGCAATGTTGCCGCCCTGACCTCCGATGTGGAGGGAAGGCGTGGCGTTCGCTTCGCCCCAGTCGGGAGGGAAGGCAGCGGTGCAGCCGAGGCAGCTCCTGGGGAAATGCTTGGCCTGGCAAAGTACCCGGGCGAGCACCGAGTGCTCGCCACACTTGGCCGGGAAGATCAGTGGATGGATCCGATCCTAGCCTTCCTGCGGGACCAAGTGATCCCCGACGATGATGCGTCAGCTGAGAAAATAGCACGTAAGGCTAAGTACTATACTCTGGTGGATGGGGACCTATTCCGCCAGAGTAGAAACGAAATTCTACTGAAGTGCATCACTCGGGAAGAGGGGAGCGCCTTGCTCTCTGATATCCATGGAGGCGCAAAGGGAGCCATATGTCCCCGGTATTTGGTAGGCAAAGCGCCGCCAGGATTTTATTGGCCCTATCGCCCTCCGGGATGCTTATGAAGTGGTGAGGACATGCGGCTGTCAATTCTTCGCCAGCAAGTCCACCGACCAGCCCAAGCTCTGCAAACCTGAAGGATCGAGATGGCGAACAGAGGGGGGGTGAATGGTCGCAAATAAATTTTCCCCAAAATACTCCAACTAAAACCGAGAAAAGATCGCGCAAGGAAATCGTGAAAAACCATAAAAACCGAACGACTAGACAACTATGTGCATCCCTAGCTTACATGGATATTATCCATAAAATATGTGAGGATTTTTCAATCACAATCCTGGTTGTCAAGTGTCCAAAAGAAAGAGGAATCAATTCAAATACTTCTTTTCTAAAAGAGATCAAGCCAAAACACAAAAGTCTCTTTTTAGAAAAGCAAAAGCAGATATTTCCAGAATCTGTCTTTAATTTGAACAGGAGGTTGGTGGGTTTCTGCTGCTCACAAAATTATGAGAAATTTTCTCCCTATGAGCAGATGAGTCGTGAAGCTCTCCACCAAAACTCAGATCAAAAAGCCAAGTATAAAAATCATCATAAATCTATGAACACAGACAGTCAGAAACTTCGGGCAGAAAATTTGGGGCTCGGTTTTCACTTCATAGCACCCAAACGGTGAAACCAGTGGACTCCAAACTTTTTCTAAAGATGGGTATATGAGTCCCACACAATCTCCAACAAGAATCACTCCAGAAGGATTTTTCTATATTTTTCTAAAAATCAAAGACTAACTGCTGCGCGAAGAACAAGTTCTGGACAGAACTGGAACATGAAAGAAAAGATGATCTCTACTCAATCAAAGAGTGCAAAAGAGATGTAAAACCTTATGAACACACTCAAAACATCCAAGATCAGCATTTAGAAGGAGGGGAGGCAAATCCAAATTGCATGAATGTAGATTATGGGAAAGTAAATGCGTAATGTAAATGCTGAATTTAAATTGCACAAAGTAGAGACATAATGTAAATCACGAATTTAAATTCACAATGATGTAAAGAAATTTCTTTGTATTTCTGGTGGGAAGGTTTACAAAGCCTCACTTCATGTGGGCAAAGCTCAAAGGAGCAACTCAAACCTTCAAGGGGAGGAGGCCACCCCTCCACCCCTATTTATACAACTCTTGGGTCACCTACCACCCTTGGATGAGTCCCTCAACCCTAGGACACTCATCTAAGGGCTAGGATTAACCCACTCACACAGCCATGCAAGGGCTAACCCAAAACCCACACACATACCGGGTTTTCTTGCACGGTTTTCAAAGCATACTACCTAGACCCGCTAACCTATCAACTAGACCGCAATCCGACGGCCCTCATTGATCCACGCGGCATCTAGCTAGCATCATCTCCTTTCCTTATCTTCTTGGCTTGCCCGGACTCCGTCTCCGGTCATCTTCCGGCGATCTCCCAACCGTCTGGACCTCCGACGCTCCTCGCCTAGTCCCGGTCATCCTCCGCCTCACCATGACCTAGCACCGTCGCCCTGCAACCATCAAAGACAAGGAAAAACCTTTCACATAGCAATGCCCACAAATATATTCATGATCATCACAAAATCATTAATCAACCATAATTACGCTCAATGGTCCGGTGCTACCGCCCCACGCGGGTAGCACTAGGAAAAGCAACCAACACTCAAATTGCTTCACATCGAAATCCAATTCAAATCAAAACAAACTCAAATCTCATCAATTACTCATCACACACAAAGATAGACCTCCACATGGTCTTTCAATCTCCCCCTTGATGAGTATATTGACAAACACACGAAAAGGCATAATTTTGAGTTTGAAGGAGAAAAAGAGAGCAATTTGAATGCAAAGCCAAACTCGGTCCAGAGAGAAGGAAATAATATCATGACCAAGTTGGCTAGAAAGATTTTTAGAGCAATATAAAAGAAAGAGCAAGTTTTCCACAAAAGCTCTAAAATATCCAATAAAATTCACAAGGAACACTCGAATATGCTTATGATCATAAAAATTTGCAATTGTCACAAAGATCATAAGAACCAAGGTGGATTAGAATTTTTCCTTTGAAGATGCCTTTTCTACATTTTCTCCCCTTTTGGCAATATAGGCATCAAGAAGTCAAATTTTTTTATCTTTTATCCCCTTGAATATGTATGCATGAGATGCAACCTAAGGAGCTTTGAAGATTATCCAACTGATCATAATGACAAGATATGACACCAAGCTAATCAATTTAGAAAATGACTAAACTTGGATGTCTCCAAGAACAAATTCATTTTGCTCACAAGCTTTGTTTACAAGATTTTATTTTAGCAAGATAGGAACAAGTGCAAAACTTAGCAAAAGTTTCAAAGCTAGAAGCAAACACCACTCATAGGATCAAATGGAAAACCTAGAGTTCAACCTACTCAACACTTTGGGAAATCTAGAAGTGCATACAAGGTCCTTCGAGCTCATTTTCCATATAATGCTACTTTTGCCTTAGTATTTGAAAAGACATAGCGGGGTGCAAATTTTTGACATAATTTGCATTCTTTACCCACATATGTTTTTTTTTATTTATTTGCATTTTTCAAGAGTAATTGACTCATGCCATCTTCGACCATCTCAAGAAGAACTCTTAAGAGGATGGTCTTGGTCATACACGATGCATTCCAAGTTCATCCCAAGTGCAATGGGAGGCAGTCTCGTGAATGCAAAGTGTTGAGATCAATTTTGCACAAAAGAGTCAATTTGTGTTCTCATTTTAGCACATATGAGCAATTCGAAGGACTCAAGTATGGATCAAGCTAGTTTCACCCAAGTTGCTATAGGGACTCTAGAGAACTCCAAAATTTCACAAATCATGGTAAATACCTCTAGAGACGAAACTTAGCAAGAAAAAGCAACATGTTTCATCAAGTTTTTCAGTTAAAGCTTTCAATTTTTAAATTTTAACAAGCTTAGCATGATGGATGAACTTGGACAACCCGAAGCTAGTGATTTTCTTCAAAAGATGTAGCAAGGTGTATTACATGAAGATTGAGTCAATTGCATAATAGACAAAGCTCATAAAATGAAAAATCAAGTCTATATGCAATGCATGAGACAGATTCTTAAACTCCCCCTCAACATGTGATTCCATTTTAAGCACAAATCTGGTTCAAATTGAGTTATTAGCAAGATTAAGCTCAAGAAAGGTCTAAAAGAACTCAATTAAAGCCGTAAACACGAGAATGGAGGGAAGAAGTCAAGAAAGCATGAATCGGGTGACTATAGAGTATAGAAAAGATAGCAGAGAACACTAGGCTCAAACTCGCTCTCATCTTCCCCAATGATCGACAAAGGAAAGCTAGCTCTCAAACTCCGGCCAGAGCAAACATGCACTGTCTACCAGGGGCCCAACACTGCTAGACCTACAAGGCGTGAGTGAGCTCAACCGAGAAGAAGAAGAGAATAGCATCCTAAAGCATAAGATGAGAGGTCCATGCCGAGGCATGCCAAGTCTAGGTGAAGTGAACTCGTAACTCTAGAAAATAAAACCCATAGCACCCGAACAAGACAAAAGAAGGGAAAAGCTCGAAGAAAATATATACATATAATACATAAAGTACAAACCAGCTCCCCTCACAATAAGCCGTAAGGACACACGACACCAAGCTCACTCCTCGGGGCAACAAACCTAGAGCTATCCAAAGGCTTGGTAAAGATATCGCCAACCGGTGGTCACTCTCCACAAACTGAAGCACTATGTCTCCTTTCTCCACATGGTCTCTAAGGAAGTGATATCTAATATCAATGTGCTTGGTCCGGAGTCTCTGACTGGTTCTTGGCAATGCAAATAGCGAAGTGTTATCACAGAAAAGTGGAACACTCTCTATTTCTAACCCAAAGTCCCGCAAGGTCGATCTCATCCAGAGCACTGCTATGACAATCGGGCAGCAAACAACATACTCGGCCTCAGGATCAGGTGTGCAACTCGATCGCTTCTTAGAGGACCAAGAAACAAGAGAAGTGCCAATGAATTGGCAAGTGCCAGAAGTGCTCTTCCTATCTATCCTACAGCCGGCAAAGTCTGCATCGGAAAAGGCTCTAAGGGATAGACAAGAGGAAGAAGAGTACCAGATACCATAATCAATGGTAGCTCGAAGGTACCTAAAGATGCGCTTCACCGCCTGGCGATGAGAGACGCGAGGAGAAGCCTGAAATCGAGCGCACATACACACAGCAAAGTGTATGTCCGGCCACGAGGCAGTAAGATACAAGAGGGAGCCAATCATGCTCCGAAACTCCTTTTGATCCTGAAGAAGCATCCCCAAACGTGATCAACTCATCACCGGGGCTCGGACTAGGGAAGAGAACCAACGAGAGTCTCCGGTCATATGACGAGAACAACCGGAATCAGCAATCCAAACGTCTCCCTTCCCCATCCGACGAACCTGATCAAGTCAAGAAAGAGGGATATGACTCAGTACTGGGAAAGAGTGAAGTCCTGGGAACCCAATACTGAACCACACGACGCCTCAGAGTACCAGCCACAGAAGAAGATTGGACTCGAGTGTTTCTTTGATGATTAGTAGCAACTCTAGTAGATGATCTAGGAGCTGTCACTGGTTTGGCCTGCCGTGGTGCAAAGGCCGGACCATCCCAATGAGGCTGCCTAAATCTCCTACCCGAAAACACCTCACGCCGCTGATATCTACCTCGATGGGAAAAACGAGGAATATCAAGAGGACGGCGGAAAAGATCGACCACGAGCAACTCCGGGACTAAAACTCATTGAACAAAGATGAAAACCGAGTCTGGACGCTGCCCAAAAACAGCAACTCTCTAACTCGTCTAGTAGCGATTAATGCGCTTTAGAGCACTTTCAGTCAGGGATGACCCTGAATACCCCTAAGAGCATCAACACGCTCACGCCGAGTGATCTTGGCGCGCCTGAAGCAGAAATCTACTAGGTGACCATCCTTCTTACAGAAGGTACATGTGTACTTTGCCTTGTTAGAGGCAGAAGCAACAAGAGAAGCATCCTTCTGGTCAGAAGTCCCGTGGACCACACCAGCAGACCTAAACACAGTGGTGCTCAACCTGGGAGCAACCACTATCTCTCCACTCTTGGAACTACGCACAATGGTAGGAGGATGAGTCCTAGCGTGCTCCAAGTAATCAAATCCTAGACCTTGATTGAATCGCTAATCTTGGACCGGTCTAGAATGAGATTGAGCTTCTTCTTGCCTCCAACAAATTTCTCAAGAGTGCTCATAAGATCCGACACTCTCGGAAAAGTGAAGCGCAAGAAGAACAGAGGAGAGGAAGAAGAAGAACCAGAAGAGAAGAAGAGATACCAAGACGTCTATTTTTCTCCCTTAGCATGGTCTGCCTCAAGCTTGAGGGACTCACAAGAAACGCACGATGCTTCTCTAATCCTATGGACTTGTTCTTTAATTTCTTCCTAAATTCTGCGTGGACCTTATCCACGTCATCGTTAACCCCAACACACTGACAAGCAACCGGTTTGTGATTTAACTAGTAAATCCTTAGCAAGTTGATCACACTTGACATTCAAAGCATCATTGTCAAGTTTTAGTTGCTTCTGACCCTCACATGAGTATTTGGGTCCTTAGAAGCATGCATCTCAAGTTCATCATTTCTAGAGGAAAGCTTCCTAAGGAGACAACTCATGGCATCAATTTCAGCAAGTAGCTTAGGGCAATTTTCACAAGATGCAGTTGTGTGAGTATGAAGAAAACTAGCATCAATAGGAATAGGATCAATAGAACATGTGCTAGCATCCTTCGACCTAAGAGCCTCAAGATCAGAAACCACACTATCATGCAGGGTCCTTAGGTTCTCCAACTCCTCAAGCAAAGCATCACAGAGAGTACAACTTTCAGAGTCTCGGGAGGAACATGATTTAAGTGAAGCTAACTCCCGAGACAAACGGTCTACCTCCTTCTCTAACTCAGAACACCTCGACCTAGCCTTAGCATGAAACTTGCCTAATTCGTAAGGCATCATTTAACTCGTCGAGGTGGGTACCTCATCCGTGTCATTTGTCTGTTTCGGAGTCGCTCACTTCAATGGCGCTGCCATGAAGCACATCTTAGGAGAAGTCGTCGCCGCCTTTCTTCTCTTGCGGATCATCCCCGCCTTCGTCGCTCCATGTCTCCGTGTCGGAGAGGTTGATGTCGTCGAGGGCGGCGAGGACGCGGTGGAACAGCTTCTTGTTCTTGGAGAAGTTGCGGTACTTCTTCTCATGTGCCGGTTCACGAACTGGAGGCTTCTTGTTGCGGTTCTTGTCGGTGTAGTCGTTCTTGCCCAAACCGCCGACGTCGTTCTTGCCCTTCTCGGCTTAGGGTATTCGCTCGAATGTGGTTGGGGCCACCACACTCAAGCGGTGATCATGCCACCTCTCTTCCTCTCTCTCTCTCTTGTAAATATTGGAAAATTTTCGAGCGACAAGAGCAAGCTCATTTTCTCGAAATTGTTCCGAACTTCATCGCTACGCCGCAAAGAGCGAGAGAGAAAACCGAAGCAATGTCAAGAGAAAATCCGAAGAGGACCCAATGGGATCGGTGACCAAAGCCATCGATCGAGATTTCGTCTTAGGAGACGACATCAATCTCATGAGTCTTGAGGCGGGAATAAAGCCCGTCAAGAGTCGAGTCGACAAATCGCTGGTGTCCTTGATGGTGGTCACCTTCATCTCCCAAACCCGAAGGTCGAAAGTGCGGTCAAGAAATGCCGAGCATTATCCGAGTCGGGGTATATACAACCGATTGCTCGGAGGTCGCTCAAAATCTTGGTAAACCGACCAAAGCACTCATCGAGACTCTCACCGGTAGCGTTGTTCAAATTTGTTGTACTCGCTTGCTTGAATCTGCCTCACGGTCTTGATTTGAGTAGTGCCCTCATGGTAAGCATCGAGGTTACCCAAATCTCGTGGGCGGAGCGAAGGTGAAAATCGATCATACTCATCATGCCGAGTCCTCAGATGAGAATGTTCTCGCCTTAGCATTTGCCTCAACGTCGACCATATTGCGGCCGTGGCGTTCTCATCGGCAGAACTTCATATGGGAGCTTCACCTTCGCCATATCAGAAGCCACAGGCGTGATGTATGACTCCATCCGGGATTTCCAAAAAGGAAAATCAACACCAGAAAAAATTGGAGGCTTGGTGGAATACTTGTCTGTCGCCATGGCTCTCGAGACCGGTCAAGATCTATGGAAGAGCAAAACCGGCTCTGATACCAATTGAAGGATCGAGATGGCGAACAGAGGGGGGTGAATGGTCGCAAATAAATTTTCCCCCAAAATACTCCAACTAAAACCGAGAAAAGATCGCGCAAGGGAAATCGTGAAAAACCCGCAAAAACCGGAACGACTAGACAACTATGTGCATCCCTAGCTTACATGGATATTATCCATAAAATATGTGAGGGATTTTTCAATCACAATCCTGGTTGTCAAGTGTCCAAAAGAAAGAGGAATCAATTCAAATACTTCTTTTCTAAAAGAGATCAAGCCAAAACACAAAAGTCTCTTTTAGAAAAGCAAAAGCAGATATTTCCAGAATCTGTCTTTAATTTGAACAGGAGGTTGGTGGGTTTCTGCTGCTCACAAAATTATGAGAAATTTTCTCCCTATGAGCAGATGAGTCGTGAAGCTCTCCACCAAAACTCAGATCAAAAAGCCAAGTAGAAAAATCATCATAAATCTATGAACACAGACAGTCAGAAACTTCGGGCAGAAAATTTGGGGCTCGGTTTTCACTTCATAGCACCCAAACGGTGAAACCAGTGGACTCCAAACTTTTTCTAAAGATGGGTATATGAGTCCCACACAATCTCCAACAAGAATCACTCCAGAAGGATTTTTCTATATTTTTCTAAAAATCAAAGACTAACTGCTGCGCGAAGAACAAGTTCTGGACAGAACTGGAACATGAAAGAAAAGATGATCTCTACTCAATCAAAGAGTGCAAAAGAGATGTAAAACCAGATGAACACACTCAAAACATCCAAGATCAGCATTTAGAAGGAGGGGAGGCAAATCCAAATTGCATGAATGTAGATTGCGGGAAAGTAAATGCGTAATGTAAATGCTGAATTTAAATTGCACAAAGTAGAGACATAATGTAAATACGGAATTTAAATTCACAATGATGTAAAGAAATTTCTTTGTATTTCTGGTGGGAAGGTTTACAAAGCCTCACTTCATGTGGGCAAAGCTCAAAGGAGCAACTCAAACCTTCAAGGGGAGGAGGCCACCCCTCCACCCCTATTTATACAACTCTTGGGTCACCTACCACCCTTGGATGAGTCCCTCAACCCTAGGACACTCATCTAAGGGCTAGGATTAACCCACTCACACAGCCATGCAAGGGCTAACCCAAAACCCACACACATACCGGTTTTCTTGCACGGTTTCAAAGCATACTACCTAGACCCGCTAACCTATCAACTAGACCGCAATCCGACGGCCCTCATTGATCCTGTGACATCTAGCTAGCATCATCTCCTTTCCTTATCTTCTTGGCTTGCCGGACTCCATCTCCGGTCATCTTCCGCGATCTCCCGACCGTCTGGACCTCCGACGCTCCTCGCCTAGTCCCGGTCATCCTCCGCCTCACCATGACCTAGCACCGTCGCCCTGCAACCATCAAAGACAAGGAAAAACCTTTCACATAGCAATGCCCACAAATATATTCATGATCATCACAAAATCATTAATCAACCATAATTACGCTCAATGGTCCGGTGCTACCGCCCCACGCGGGTAGCACTAGGAAAAGCAACCAACACTCAAATTGCTTCACATCGAAATCCAATTCAAATCAAAACAAACTCAAATCTCATCAATTACTCATCACACACAAAGATAGACCTCCACATGGTCTTTCAAAACCATTCCGCTCTCTTGGCCGTTCGCGGTCTGGGGGCTGGATATCCTGGGTCCGTTCCCGCGGGCCACAGGGGGCTTCACCCACCTCTTCGTCGCCATCGACAAATTCACCAAGTGGGTCGAAGCTGAAGCAGTACGTGCCATTATGGCTTCCGCTGCTGTTAAATTTATGCATGGGATATTCACCCGCTTTGGAGTCGCCAACCGTATTATTACCGACAACAGAACTCAGTTCACCAGTGCGGCATTTTTGGAATTCTGTGATGAAATGGGCACCAAAGTATGCTTCGCTTCGGTTGCCCACCCCAAGAGCAATGGCCAAGCTGAACGTGCTAATGCATTGGTGCTGAAAGGCCTCAAGACCAGGGCGTTTGATCGACTCCACAAGCGGGGGGCGCGCTGGATCGAAGAGCTCTCCAGGTTATCTTGGTCGTCGCCGCACCACACCCGGTAAGACATCGTGAGACACCTTTTTTCCTGGTATATGGGGCGGAGGCTGTTCTCCCCTCCGAACTATCGTTCGGCTCTCCACGCGTCTCAGTTTTCAGGGAGGAAGGCCATGAAGATATCCGGCAAGAAGATGTCAACCTTCTGGAAGAAGTTCGTGATCGGGCCGCTCTTCGCGCCGCCCGGTACCAACAAAGCCTCAGGCGATACCATGCCACCCGGGTTTCCGAGAGAACACTGGCAGTGGGCGACCTGGTATTGCGTAGGATTCAGACGCATGCTGGGTTGCATAAGCTGTCTCCCCGGTGGGAGGGCCCCTTTAAGGTGGTCTCAGTATCTCGACCCGGGGCGGTCCGGTTAGCCACAGAAGACGGACAGGAATTAGCGAATTCCTACAATGTGGAATTGTTGCGAAAGTTTTATCCAAGAGAAACTGTAAGTACCCAATGACTTTCTTTGATCAGCCCCGGGACGGGCTCGTCCCCCAGCTAATCAGCAGTCATTGGTTGTTGATAATGTTATTATCTTGAAGATTTTCGACTTCGTCATTACTCCTCTTTTTAAGTCCTATAGGACGGTTTGCTGCATGGGTGCTATTGGTCCCTGGGTTTTAGCTGTCCCTTGTTGGTTCGTAATTATGCTTAATATATGTTCTGGGTAAGGACGAGCAACCAGAAAGCGGGTTTGGCATAGTACTTAAATGTGGTCTGTACGCCTCGGGTTGGCTCTCAGAAGCACCGCTGGTCGTCCCCACAAGTGCTGCAGGCGTACTATCCTTCCTGGGAGTTCGCTGCCTTACCGTGCATTGTATTAAGCCATGCTTTGAAAAAAATGATGATACGAAAAAACGACGGGGACATGGGAGCTGAAACAAGTGAACCAATATTATCCCATGCGCAGACTTTTATGTTGCCAGAATCTATGTTTCATGTACCCTGCATGATATTTATCCACTCTTGCAATAGTTGCATCTATGTACGGGGCGAAATTTTAAGGCCCTACCTCATGCTGGAAAGAAAAAGAATTTACTATTGCATAGAGTGCCCTACTGGTCGCTTCAGATGCTTGGGGCCGGTCGCTCAAGACCCCTACTGTCGCCTGCTGCTTGCCGCTCAAGCTTTCAAGAACCACTGGTCGCCCAGTGCTTGGGGGCTGGTCGCCTCAAGACCCCTACGGTCAACCAGGCTGAGGTCGGTCGCTCAAGGCCAGTGGGGGCTGGTCGCCCAGCGCTCGTGTTATAAACCAGATAAGTGTTTTAAATAACACTCTCAATTGTTTGCTTATGTATACTGGAATTGATCAAGTTATGCTTGGTTATCATGGGCGTCGTAAACCCAATGGCTCCTTGGTGATAAAAGGAAAGTTTTCAGTGTGAGCGTTTAGTAAGGCTAAGTGACCAGAGTGTAAGTTTGGCACGGTACTCAAGTACGGCTCGTACGCCTCGGGTTGGCTCATAGAAGCACCGCTGGTTGTCACCGTTGAGTGCCGCTGGGCCAAAACCACTTCTGGGAACTTATCATCTTCTGCGCCACACTGTGGTACGATTCTAAGAGATCGCAAGGACCTAAGTCCAGAAGAGTTTAAGCCCATGACAACTTAGCATAAAACTTGAACAGTGAGGTTATTCTGTACTTGGGTGCAGACTCTTATACCTTAAGGCCGTTTTTGCCTAAGTTTGGTATAACTTATGCGCATTGCGCCAATGCTTGTGGTTAGCTGCATGCAGTTTTTGTAGGAATTCTAGGATGTTGCCATGGACTTAAGAACCTAGCGGATATTTTGGCTATGTTTCAAGTCGGCCGCCTAGCGATTTCAGCATGCAATATCAAATAATCACAGCAGGCAAGCGTTAAGGTAAAACCAGAAAATATTTGGTACGGCTAAAATTTGTTAAAGTGTTTATGCAGGCAAAGCAGGCTGATCAACAAAAAAAACAACAAAAACAAAGAAAGCAAGGCGCGGTCCGCCCTTCACTCGTCGCCCATGTCGATGTCACCGACGTCCGCCTCCTCCGCCACCGGGGTGGAGACATCCATGGCCGGCTCCTGCACGTGCAGTTGCCCGGCCAAGTGTTCGGCGGCCGCTTTCACGCGTGCCTCCGCCTGGGCGGCGTTCCCCACGATCCCAGTCTCCACCACCGCCATCGGGTCCAGAGAGGCGTCACGGCTGGCCCAACATGCCAGCACGAAGCTTGCCGTCACCGCCGCAACCTCTTGCCCCTCCCAGGTGGAGCGTGCGGCTAGGGCGGCGGGCAGTCCCCGGAGTGCCTCCGAGGCCTGATTGGTCGCGTAGGCATACTACAGGGCGGTGTCCTGGAGGGGCGTCTCCAGCACCACGCCCAAAGGTTCCAGGCATCTTTTGATGCACAGGAAGGCTCCCTTGAGCATGGTGGTGAGGTTGCGCTTGAGGCGGTCGGCCTCGTACTCCATGGTCCGGCAAGCGCCTCTCGGCCCCTCCGCCTTCATTGCATGGCGGCTAGCGGCGCGGTGGCCCTTTCTTCTGCCATCGCCGCGTCCGCCCTCACCCGCTCCCGCGACAGCTCGTCAATGGCCCCCGTCAGCTGCCTCGCCGTCCGGGCTCCGTGCCCGGCGGCCGTGGCGAGGAGTGCGCCGAGTGTGCTGTGGAGGTTGCCGAGCTCTGTAAAAAGCTCGGCATGGCGTACAGCGGGCATGGTGACAGCGTGGGGAGCGAGTTGGCGGGGAGTGCCGGTGTCGGGGCTGGCTGCCCCGGTTCCCGTGGTGGCGGCGGCACCTGGGCAGGAACCTCCGTCGCCTCTGCAGGTGCAGATGGCGCCGGCGCCGTCGGAGCGTCTTGAGGGGTCGCCCTTGGCGTCGCCCTGAAGCTGAAGCTGGCCATAGGGACCTCAAGCCCGCCTTGTCGATTGGCGGCAGGGGTCCCCATGGCAGGAGGCGGTGGCACCGTAGGAGATGGGGTCGGTGCCACGGGAGGAGTCGGAGAAGGAGCCGGCGCCGTGGGTGGTGGAACGGGCACCGCGGCAGTTGGCGCCGTCGTTGTTGGAGCCGGCGCCTGCTGCGTCGGCACCGGTGGCGTTGGGACCGGCGGCTGTCAGCGAATTCTAACTGACAGGCCCTAGTCTACAGACCGGGTTTTGGTTGGTGAGGGGTGCTTTCAGAGTCGGGTCAAGAACCCTAATATCTTTCACACCAACGAACCCGATCGCCCAAGAACTTCCGAGGACACAGAGATTTCTCCCAGGTTCAGGCCCCCTTGCTCAAGGGTAACAGCCCTACGTCCTGCCTCCTCCTGGATTGCTTGTTGTGGATGTGTTTACAGAGCTTGTGGGTGGTTAGCTCTATTGCTAAGCCTATTCTCCCTCTAGTCTTCTTCTTCCTCCCTCCGTCCGTCCCCCCTTCCGTTGCCCTAGACCGCCCTCATATACACCGGGCCTGACACGGGTCGGATAGAAGGACAGGGAGGTGTCACTACACCTGTCTACATACATTTATTACGCTCCCATGCGCTGTCCCGTTCCTCCAGCCTTAATTAATGCCAGCTTAGGGTCTCACCCGGTTCTTCCGGAACTTGACCGCTCTGCGACGGGTTGGTAGAAGGCGTCAGAGGAATGGGCTTGTAGCAGAATTCCTTGGAATTGATGGGTCTGACACCGCAGACCTGTCTCTGACACGGTACGACGGAGAAGGATGCTTCGAGGCTAAGCCACCTCGTCCCACCTTTTTGCCTGGCGGCGGGGCAAACAGGGCGTGGTCGCCTCTCCGTTTACACGCCACTCGGCTGGGCGCCGGTGAGCAGGCGTGGCCGCCACTGCCGCCGCCGCGCCACGTGGACCGACACCGGTGGGCAGGCGTGCTCGCCACCGCCGCCAAAGCCGCCACGTGGATCGGGCGCCGAGTGAGTGGCGTGGTCGCCACTGCCGCTTCGCGCGCCACGTGGACCGACACTTTCGGTGGGCGTGGCGTGCTCGCCACCGCCGCCAAAGCCGCCACGCACTGGCGCCGGTGAGCGGCGTGGTCGCCACTGCCGCCGCGCGCCACGTGGACCGACACCGTGGGCGAGGCGTGCTCGCCACCGCCGCCAAAGCCGCCACGTGGACTGCACATGCCTTTGTGCGGCGAAGAGGGTACCCTGGTGTAAAGTACACCGACAGTAGCCCCCGGGCCCGCTCTAGAATGCAGGCGAAGGATTTTTTGAGATCTTACATTAAATGCCGGTGCATTCTTGGGTGGGGCCACCACTCATCAGGATGCGACCGCCTCGGTTTCTTCTCCCATCCACCGATTTTTCTTGGAACCCGAAGCGGCGCACGATCTTGTCTTTTCACGAACCGTCGGCGCGAGTGGGGGATATATAGATCCATCCACGCCAAGACAGGTTACGCTTTCCAATCTCTAGCACACCTCATCTTCTTGCTCAGAACCTCCTTTGCTTTTTGCAACTTCTGCTCCAATGGCTGACCAATCTCCCCTTCCTCCTTCTGGCGTGAACTCCGGCACGGTGGGAAGGCTGGCCACCATCATCCCGGAAGACTCCCTCCGCTTCCGGGCAGGGACACCCACAGCGCAATGCCTCTCAGACGAGATCATTATCTACGTCTGGGGGATGATGGCGGGCCTGGTCCCGCCATTCTCTGACTTCTTTCTGACCGTCCTTCACTTCTACGAGATCCACCACCTTCGCCTCACCCCCAACTGCATCATGTTCCTCGCCATCTTCGCACACCTCTGTGAAATGTTCATAGGGGTGATGCCGAATCTTCCTCTCTTCCGCCACTTCTTCATCTGCCGCACCTCCAATGACGGCGGCATAGCGGGAAGCTGCCACTTCCGTCTCCGAGACGGGATGGCCGCCCGCTACATTCCATTCCAGCCCCGGTCCAACTGGCGGGCGTGGCGTACAGAGTGGCTGTACGTCGCCGACGACAGCGGGGTTGAGGCTCTGGGAGTGCCCTCCGGACCCACGGGGGCCATTGAAGACTGGAGTTCGCCCGTCGAAGAGACGGTAGAGCTCCAGAGGATGGCGGCCCGCATCAATCTTCTGCGGGAAGCCGGGCTATCTGGGGTGCTGATAGTCAGGGACTACGTGTCCCGGAGGATCAGCCCTTCGTCGCCGCCTTCGCCCAGCGTGGCAATATACAAGTGACGACGACATCACGCGCACATGGCCTGGACGTAAGTCTTCAATTTCCTTTTGGCTTTTTCTGCACTTCAAGCTTCTTTTGTTGTCTCTTACCAACCGACAATCTTTCTTTATCCCTGACCAGACGCGGGAAACTTGGACGGCGTGGTTCTTGAAAGATGGCTCTCCGGCTTGATGCCGTCCATCCCACGCGGTCCTTTTCCCTCAATGGCTCGGCCACTCGCCGACGTGGAGCCTGCGGAGCGCCTGCGCGTCGTCAGGTTGTTCCCGCCGATGGACTCCACCGGCCTCGCCTACGTGCCACCGAACGCTCCCTTGACGATCAGGGGCCCAGCGCCTCCCGCTGACCGAGCGGTGGGCAAGAGGCCCCTCGCCCCGGACACCTCGGGTCCGGACATCAAGAAGGCTCGCACCACGAGCCCAACCTCCGCCGCCACCAGCTCAGGGGTGGCGGCAGCCTCATGGGCGCTACGCCACCGCCCTATCGCAGCGCTTAAGCGCTGCGGCGCTTATTGCTCCGCACCACCGCACCCACACCGCCAATGGCACCACCGGCGCCCACGCCGCCTACGGCACAACCCTCTTCGTCTTCTCCTCCAGCTCCAGCTTCTACCCCGGCGCCAACTGCAACTCCCACGGCGCCGGGTCCTTCCACCACGGGGACCCAAACCGCCAGCCGCCAGGGTGGAATGGAGGTCCCCAAGTCCGGCTTCAGTCTGAGGAGGACGCCAAGGACTGCCTCCACAGATGCTCCAAGGGAGCCGCCGCCACCCGCGCCCATCGGGGCGACAGAGGTCTCGCCAGTGCCGCCGCCGCCGCCGCAGAAACCGGCAGCGGTTCTGGCGCCAAAGACGCGTCGGCCAGGTTGCCCACGCCCGCCCTGTTCTCGCTGAAGCGCCATCTTGAGCTCTTCACCGAGCTCAGCAATCTGCACAGCACGTTCAGCGCCCTCCTGGCCAGGGCCGCCGGGCACGGAGCCCAGACGGCGAGGCAACTGAACGGGGCCATCACCGAGTTGGCCCGGGAGCGGGAAAAGACGGACGCGGCGACGACTCCAGGCGGAGGCCACCGCAGCCGCCCTAGCCGCCATGCAGCTGCGGGCAGAACAAGCCGAGGAAGCGCACCGGGCTCTCACGTTGGAGTTCGACCGCCACAAGCGCAACCTCGCCACCATGCTTCAAAAGGCCTTCCAGCGCATCAAAAGATGCCTGGAACCCTTGGGGGTGGTGCTGGAGACGCCTCTCCAGGACACCGCCCTGCAGTACGCCCACGCGACCAACCAGCCGCGGAGGCACTCCGGGAACTGCCCACCGCCTTGGCCGCACGCTCCGCCAAGGAGGGGCAGGAGGTTGCGGCGATGACCGCAACCCATGTCCTGGCCTGCTGGGCCAGCCGCGACACCTCCCTGGACCCAATGGCGGCAATGGAAGCCGGCATTGAGGGAGACGCCGCGCAGGGAGAGGCGCGGGTGCACGCCGCCGCCGAGTTCGTGGCCGGGCAGCTGCAGGTGGTGCAGCCGGCCATGGATGTCTCCACCCCTCTGGTGGAGGAAGAGGGCGCCAGCGACATCGACGTGGGCGGCGAGTAAAGGGCTGGGCTGCCCCTTCACTTTCTTTATTTTGCTTTCCTTTGTTAATTACTTTCCTGCGTTTGTACAAACATTTCTGCAAACTTTAGTTGTAATGAATACTTTGCGGTTTTACCTCCATGTTTGTGTGCTGAATGCAATCGATATTGCATGCGGGAACTGTTAAGCAATCAGCTTGGAGTTTGGCCATCACACCGATTAGGCTCGAAGGTTCAAGGTACCGTCTCAGAATTCCTGCACGTACTGCACGCAACTAACCACAAGCACAGTCATGGTTAAGCATAAGCCATTTTGAACTTAGGTCCAGAATGACTTCAGGTTAAACGATACGTTAAACATTGAATCTGATAAATTATGCTGAATGCAGCGCAGATTCGGCCTTAAGTTTTTATGCATGATGATCATTGGTCCAAATCCCTTCGGAGCTTAGATCCTAGCGATCTCTTAAAATTGTATTCCAGCACAATGTTGCTAAAGAAACAAGTTTCCAGGAGCGGTCTTAGGCCAGCAATGCTCAACGGTGACGACCAGCGGTGCTTCTGAGAGCCAACCCGAGGCGTACAAGCCGTGTTTGAGCATCGTGCTAGACTCACACTTCGGTTACTTGGTCTTTGACCAACACTGACGCTGGACTCCTTTCTATTTTATCGCCAAGGAGCCGTTGGGAGTTCGGGTATCAAAAATGACCATGCATAACCTGAGTCTTGTAAGCATGCTTATATGGGCGAGAAATCGTAAGTGCAATCTGGAACACTTATCTGGCTCGCTCGCTAATGGGCGACCAGCCCCCAAGTGGTGGGCGACCAGCCGCGTCTTCGGGCGACCAGCCCCCAAGTGGTGGGCGACCAGCCGCGTCTTCGAGCGACCAGCCCCCAAGTGGGGGAGATTGAATTCCCTGTCCCTCAATTGGATGGCAGATTTTTTTTAGCCCTCAATTCGCTGCAGTTTAATTATTTACCACCGTTGCATCGAATTGATTTATAATTTGCCATTTTGCTCATTTTCTCTGCATTTTAAATCCCGTCGGACCATTTTGCCTCGCCATCGCTCACGACTTCGCTCGCTCACGGACATTATATTAATCCATGTGCATGGTAATAACAAAATACCAGCATGGTTCCTAATGCTATTGCTGCAAACATTTTTTATGTTACTGTTGAATTGCACAATGTGTTTTCCCTGATATGATTAGGGAGGAAACCAACTAATTAACACACTGTGAACAGTAGCCGTGAACAGTAAGCAGGGGCAAAATGGTCGACGGAATTTAAAATGCAGAGAAAATGAGCAAAATGGCAGATTATAAATCAATTGGATGCAACGATGATAAATAATTAAACTGCAGCGAATTGAGGGCTAAAAAAAAATCTGCCATCCAATTGAGGGACAGGAAATTCAATTTCCCCCCAAGTGGTGGGCGACCAGCCGCGTCTTCGAGCGACCAGCCCCCAAGTGGTGGGCGACCAGCCGCGTCTTCCACACAATGTCAGGTCTTTCGAGACAAACTAACATTTTGTTATTTGGTCCATGCATGCATGCAACTATCGGCAAAGTGGATAGACATTATGCATGATGCATCAATATAGTCTGAATAACATTAGTCCACACACGGGATAATATTAGCACACCCACTTTGACCTTTATACCGATGCCACTCTCCCGAAAAACAACCTGCGACCATGGAGAGTAAGGCAGCGAACTCCCAGGAAGGATATTAGGCCAGCAGTGCTTGTGGCAGCGACCAGCGGTGCTTCCAAGAGCCAAACCGAGGCGCTCGGACCACACTCGAGCACTGTGCCAAGCCCGCTCCCTGGTTTGTTCGTCCTTACTCAGCACTCACGTCAGGCTTAGATTCGGGTTGGCAAAGGATTTATCAAAAACTTGGGGCCAATAACATTCAGACGGCAAACAGTCCCGTGGGACACAGAAAAGGATAATAATGACAGAATGAAGAACTTTTAAAGCAAATATATTATTGACAAATAGTGGTCACCAATCAACTGGGGGACAAACCCGCCCCAGAACCGATCAAGGCGGACCACCGAGTACTTACAGTTTTTTACGGATAGAACTTTCGTAATAACTCCACATTGTAGGAGTTTGCCAACTCCTGTCCTCCTCAGTGGCCAACCGGACCGCCCCGGGCCGAGATACTGAGATCACCTTAAAGGGGCCCTCCCACCGGGGAGATAGCTTATGCAACCCGGCATGCGTCTGAATTCTGCGCAAGACCAGGTCGCCTACTGTCAGTGTTCTCTCAGAGACCCGGGTGGCGTGGTACCGCCTGAGGCTTTGCTGATACCGGGCGGCGCGAAGCGCGGCGCGGTCACGGGCTTCTTCTAGAAGGTTGACATCGTCTTGCCGAGTCTCCTCATGGCCTTCTTCATTGAAAACTGAGATGCGCGGCGAGCCGAGTGACAACTCGGAGGGGAGGACTGCTTCTGCTCCGTACACCAGAAAGAAAGGTGTCTCGCCACTGGCCCGACTAGGTGTGGTACGAAGCGACCACAGCACAGTCGGGAGCTCTTCAGTCCAACGCGCTCCTCGCTTGTGGAGTCGATCAAATGCTCTTGTTTTGAGGCCCTTCAACACCAATGCGTTAGCGCGCTCTGCTTGACCGTTGCTCTTGGGATGGGCCACCGAGGCAAAGCATACTTTGGTGCCCATCTCATCGCAGAAATCCAAGAATGCTGCACTGGTGAACTGGGTTCCGTTGTCGGTGATGATACGATTGGCGACTCCAAAGCGAGTAAAGATTCCATGCATAAACTTGACAGCAGCGGAGGCCGTTATGGCACGCACTGCTTCGGCTTCAACCCACTTAGTGAATTTGTCGATGGCGACGAAGAGGTGGGTGAAGCCTCGGGTAACCGCGAACGGACTCAGATATCCGGCCCCGCACGCGAACGGCCAAGAGAGCGGGATGGTTTGCAGAGCTTGGGCTGGTCGGTGGACTTGCCTGGCAAAGAATTGGCAGGCTTCACACGTCCTCACCAGCTCGCAAGCATCCTGGAGGGCAGTAGGCCAATAAAATCCTTGGCGAAACGCTTTACCAACAAGCGATCGGCCGGACATATGGCTCCCGCACACGCCTCCATGGATATCAGAGAGCAGGGTGCTCCCCTCTTCCCGAGTGATGCACTTCAGTAGAATCCCATTTTTGCTCCGGCGGTACAGGTCCCCGCCCACCAGAGTATAGCACTTAGCCTTACGTGCTATCTTCTCAGCTGAGGCATCATCGTCGGGGATCACTTGGTCCCGCAGGAAAGCTAGGATCGGATCCATCCACTGATCTTCCCGGCCAAGTGTGGCGAACACTCGGTGTTCGCCCGCACTTCGCCAGCTGTTGCTTCGGTGTTGACTTGGCAAAGACCGCCGCCTTCCTCCGGACTGGGGCGGGACGAGTCTTGCCCTCCTCCCCGAATCGGAGGTCAGGCAAAGAAGATCGCCTCCCCACCTGAGCCGGAGGCCTCGACGACCTTGCCACCGTCCCCACCTGAATTGGGGGCTGCGGTGACGGCACCATCATTCCCATCAGGATTATGGGCTGTGATGGACGGTCGCGATAGTCTTTCTTCAAAGACTCCGACCGGAGCAGAGGCTTTTGAGGATGCGAGCTGTGAAAGCCCATCCGCCAGATGATTATCGCGCCGAGGGATATGAACATATCCCAGTCCTTCGAAGTGGCGCTCCATCTTCCTAACCTCCACCAGGTACGCTGCCATGGTGGAGTCCACGCACTGGAATTCTTTCCTCGCTTGATTAATAACCAGCAGGGAATCGCCCTTGACTTGGAGACGCCGGATACCCAGCGCCGAAGCAATGCGTAACCCTGCTAGTAAACCTTCATATTCGGCAATATTATTAGTGGCTTTAAAATTGAGAACAACCATGTACTGAAGGATGTCACCAGTCGGAGAGACCAGGATAACGCCCGCCCCCGCTCCCTCCAATCTGAATGAACCATCAAAGAACAAGGTCCAAGGAGGCGGCGCGGGGGTTTCCTCCGCTTCATGAGTGGCGGGAGTCCACTCGGCAACGAACTCCGCCAGCTTTTGACACTTAATAGCAGTGCGGGGAACAAACTTGAGGCTGAATTTTCCCAACTCTACCGACCACTTGGCAATACGGCCTTCAGCTTCACGGTTGTGCAAAATTTCCCGTAACGGATAAGCCGTGACCACAGTGATTTCCCGCCCCTGAAAATAATGCCGCAGCTTCCTGGAAGCTATCAGAACGGCGTACAGCATCTTCTGCGCCTGGGGATATCGAGTTTCAGCTTCATGCAACACCTTGCTGATGTAGTAGACTGGCCTCTGAATACCTTCCCTCTCCGCCACAAGCACAGCGCTGACCACTTCAGGAGTGGCAGCGACATACAGGAGCAATGGTTCACCCTGCAAAGGGGAAACCAGTACCGGAGGAGAGGTAAGGTACCGCTTCAAATCTTCGAAAGCCTTCTGGGCTTCTTCAGTCCATTCAAAGCGGTTAGTCTTCTTCAGCAGCTTGAATAAAGGCAAGCTTTTTTCTCCCAACCGGGCAATGAACCGCCCCAGGGAGGCCAGGCGGCCTGCCAAGCACTGAACTTGCTTGAGCCGCACCGGTGGCTTCATATGCTCAATTGCTGCTATCTTGTCCGGATTGGCTTCAATGCCCCGATTGGACACCAGGAATCCCAGCAACTTGCCGGAGGGGACGCCGAATACGCACTTTTCCGGATTTAGCTTTAGGCACTTCTTCCGCAGGTTAGCAAAAGTTTCCTCCAGGTCTTGGATCAGCTCTTCGCCCTTCTTAACCTTCACGACTAGGTCATCCACATATACCTCCAGGTTACGCCCTATCTGCGGACGAAAAGTAATATGCATGGCACGTTGGTAAGTAGAACCAGCATTCTTCAAACCAAAGGCCATTCTGGCATAACAATAAACACCCATGGGAGTTATGAAAGCAGTCTTCTCTTCATCTTATACGGCCATGCTAATCTGATGGTACCCAGAGTACGCATCCAGGAAACATAGCAATTCACAACCTGCCGTGGAATCAACAATAAGATCGACCCGCGGCAGGGGATAAGGGTCCTTCAGGCAGGCCTTGTTGAGATCGGTGAAGTCAACGCACATTCGCCACCTCCCGTTGGACTTTTTAACGAGCACCGGATTGGCAAGCCACTCGGGATGAGTGACTTCCTTAATGATCCCTGCGCTCAGCAGCTTCTCGACCTCCTGCCGAATGGCATCTTGCCGCTCGGGAGCTTGCCGCCGGATCTTCTGCCGAACCGGGCGCGCTTCGGGGAGCGTAGCCAGTCGGTGCTCGATCACCTCCCTGGGGACCCCGGTCATATCGGACGGTTGCCAGGCAAACACGTCACAGTTAGACCGAAGGAAGGTGACGAGCTCGTCTTCCTATTTGGCGCTGAGGTTGGCGCCAATGTTGACGGTCTTCTGGGGCTCGCCCCCACTCAGGGCGA
Organism: Guadua angustifolia; assembly: GCA_036346375.1. Classification (NCBI taxonomy): domain Eukaryota; kingdom Viridiplantae; phylum Streptophyta; class Magnoliopsida; order Poales; family Poaceae; genus Guadua; species Guadua angustifolia. The sequence goes on from JAYEVE010000064.1 coordinate 63,379, forward strand.
CCACCTTAACCTCGCCGGCAGAGCCGGGCAAGGCACGGGTCCGGACCTGAGGGGCTCCCGAGCAGGCGGCATCGGCACGCCTGGCACTGGTGACTCCAGCTAGGTCCAAGGCAAGCTTATGACAGCGCAAAGCCTCGGATCTGTCCACCTGAATATTTATAGGGCCGGCAGGCCCTGGCATCTTTACCACCATGTAAGCATAGTGGGTTGCCGCCATAAACTTGGCCAATGCCAGTCGGCCAAGCAAAGCATTGTAGGGGAGGTCAAAATCAGTGACCTCGAAATCCACCAGCTCGGTGCGGTAATTATCCCTCTCCCCAAAGGTAACAGGGAGGCGCACCTGGCCCACGGGGATTGCGCTGACCCCCGGAGCAATCCCAAAGAAAGGGAAAGTTGGCTTCAAATCCTTCTGCGGAATTTGAAGAGCCAAAAACGCCGTTGAGGACAGGATACTGAGGGAACTCCCCCCGTCCACCAACACACGGCTCAACCGTACATTCCGGATTGTGGGAGACACCACAATCGGGAGATGCCCTAGGCCGACAACACCTTCAGGGTGGTCAGCCTGACTGAAAGTGATCGTCTCCTCCGACCACTTCAGCATCCGACCCGACCCTGAACTGGACGCCGTGGCACACACTTCCCTCTTCATCCGCTTATAGGCAGAATTGGAAGGATGGGTGGTCGAACCACCATAAATGTATGCCATGGTATGGTCCGCCTGCTGGAAAGCCAGCGGGGCGGGATCTTCATCTCGATTGCCGTCGCGAGAGCGACGTTCATCATCTCGGGGGCGGCGTTCATCATCTCGGGAGCGATGTTCTTTGGCCCGCCGCTCCACTATCCGATCCACGACCTGGCAATCATCCAGGTCATGGGTGCTGGTCTTGTGAATCGGGCACCAAGGCCCTCTATTCTTCCGCCCGCGGCGGTCGTCTCCATGACCACGGCGGTCATCGCGTCGATCACGGCGATCACCCCGCAGATCACGACGATCATCTCGCCGGTCACAACGATTGCCACGTCGGTCACGGCGGTCGCGCTTCGGCGACTCCTGCTTCGGGGATCTTGAATCATCGCGGTCGCGCTCGGCGGCCAAGACCCGCCTGGTCTCTCCTGCCTCGCGCTTCCGCGCCTTCTTGCTTGGCTGGCCGGAACCTTTCGAGGTCCCGGCTTCTTCCTTACCCTGGCCACCCTGGGGACCGGAACCCGGCCCCCTCGCCTCCGCAGCCCGCGCACACTTATGTGCAAGGGAGAAGAGCTCGGAGGTGGTGCTGATGGTGCGGGTGGCCATCTTCTCCTTCATCTTGCGGTCGCGGACGCCTCTCCGAAAGGCGATGACGACCGATTGCTCCGAAATGTGGGGGATCGTGTTGCGGCAGTGGCAAAACCGCCGGATGAAATCACGCAACGTCTCTCCCTTCTTCTGCTCCAGGGCATGCAGATCATCCTCCACGCCCGGCTGTGCGTAGGAGCCCTGGAAATTGGCGACGAAAAGGGTGCACAACTCCTCCCACGAGTGCACCGACCCTCGCGGCAGGTTCAACAACCAAGAGCGGGCGGAGCCCGTCAAGGCCGTCGGAAAATAATTGGCCATCACCTTTTCGGACCACTGCCGCTCGCACCACCGTAGTATAGATCTGCAGGAACTCCTCGGGATTGGTGGTGCCATCATAATTTTCGAGGGACGCCGGACGAAATCTGTCAGGCCACGCCACACGGCGCAGCCGTCGAGAAAACGCCTGACACCCGACGCCATAAATAGAGCCAAGCCGCCCCCCAGGGTCACGACCCGGAGAACGACGAGCTGGGCTCTCCGCCGAATCGGAGGAATAATCCTCCTCCCGGGACCGAAGATGAGAACCACGAGGGGGATTCTCATCGTCGGGAACTATCCGCTTGCCGCGGTCCTCTCCTCGGACCGGCCGGTGCTGCAGACGACCACGAAGGTCGCCGTCTCGCCCGCGGGTGCCATCGAGATGGCTCCTGAGGTCCCCACGGTTCCTTTCGGAACCGGGACTGGCGCGTCGCACGCCTTCTTCCTGGCCCCGGCCCGCCCGGCCGAGGCGCTTGCCTCCGGTGCGGCTGGACCCTTGCATGTCCTCCGCGCGCACCCTGGGTGGTGGAGTACCACCAACACTCGGCCGACCAAGGGGCTCAGCCTGAAGCTGGGCCGCGCCCACAAGGCCGGCAAGATCCCACAGCCATGGAGCGGCTGGGGAGTCTCCAGCAAGTTCCATCGGAGGGTGGTCCAAGAGGAGACGAGCTGCATGCAGATTTTGGGCCGGAGTGGCCGCCTCCATGGCCAACCGGCGCTGCACCGGACGTCCCACCGCCACCGCAGGGACATCACCGCCACCCTGCGGAGGCGGAGTGACATGGCTTCGCGAATGAGGAGACCGCTGAACGTCCCCTTGAGCACCTCCTGCTCCACCTTCTTCTAGATGCGGGGAACCCGCCATCTCCAGATGCACGGGGATGGAAAGGACAACGGGGTTCACCGGAAAGATGACCCAAAGAGCCAACTACCAGCCCCTACCTGGCGCGCCCCTGTCAGCGAATTCTAACTGACAGGCCCTAGTCTACAGACCGGGTTTTGGTTCGGTAGGGGGTGCTTTCGTAGCTGGCTGAAGAACCCTAATATCTTTCACACCAACGAACCCAGACGCCCCAAGAACTTCCGAGGACACAGAGATTTCTCCCAGGTTCAGGCCCCCTTGCTCAAGGGTAACAGCCCAACGTCCTGCCTCCTCCTGGATTGCTTGTTGTGGATGTGTTTACAGAGCTTGTGGGTGGTTAGCTCTATTGCTAAGCCTATTCTCCCTCTAGTCTTCTTCTTCCTCCCTCCGTCCGTCCCCCCTTCCGTTGCCCTAGACCGCCCTCATATACACCGGCCCGACACGGTCGGATAGAAGGACAGGAGGTGTCACTACACTGTCTACATACATTTATTACGCTCCCATGCGCTGTCCGTGCCTCCAAATTTTAATTAATGCCAGCTTAGGGTCTCACCCGGTTCTTCCGGAACTTGACCGCTCTGCGACGGGTTGGTAGAAGGCGTCAGAGGAATGGGCTTGTAGCAGAATTCCTTGGAATTGATGGGTCTGACACCGCAGACCTGTCTCTGACACGGTACGACGGAGAAGGATGCTTCGAGGCTAAGCCACCTCGTCCCACCTTTTTGCCTGGCGGCGGGGCAAACAGGGCGTGGTCGCCTCACAGTTTACACGCCACAGGCTAGGCGCCGGTGAGCAGGCGTGGCCGCCACTGCCGCCGCGCGCCACGTGGACCGACACCGGTGGGCAGGCGTGCTTTCGCACCGCCGCCAAAGCCGCCACGTGGATCGGGCGCCGTGAGGCGGCGTGGTCGCCACCGCCGCCGCGCGCCACGTGGACCGACAACCGGTGGATGTGGCGTGCTCGCCACCGCCGCCAAAGCCGCCACGTGGATCGGGCGCCGGTGAGCAGGCGTGATCGCCACCTGCCGCTTCGCCACGTGGACCGACACGGTGGGCGGCGTGCTCGCCACCGCCGCCAAAGCCGCCACGTGATCGGGCGCCGTGAGCAGGCGTGATCGCCCACCGCCGCCGCGCGCCACGTGACCGACACCGGTGGGATGGCGTGCTCGACCACCGCCGCCAAAGCCGCCACGTGATCGGGCGCCGGTGAGCAGGCGTGATCGCCCACCGCCGCCGCAGCGCCCACGGGACCGACACCCGGGATGGCGTGCTCGCCCACCGCCGCCAAAGCCGCCCCGTGGATCGCACATGCCTTTGTGCGGCGAAGAGGGTACCCTGGTGTAAAGTACACCGACAATGGCGCCGAGGTAAGATATCGGCGCCGCGGTGGCGGCGCGGTGCGGCCGATGCTTTGCAATTGAGTGGTGGTCTGGCCGCCCATACGCGAAGTCATCGCCACCCTTGGCCGGTGGTGGCGAAGCATCGCCCGTCAGGCGGGCCTTCTTCACGTCCGGACCTGAGGTGTCCGGGACGAGTGGCCGCTTGCCCGCCGCCCGATCAGTGGGAGGAGGTGCATCCCTGATCGTCAGGGGGGCGCTCCGGCACTACGGCGAGGCCGGTGGAGTCCATCGGCGGCAGCAACCTGACGATCCTCAGGCGCTCCGCCGGCTCCATGTCGGCAAGTGGCCGGTCCGATGAGGGGAAGTCCAAGCCGACGGGGATTGACGGCATAAGCCCGGAGAGCCACCTGCTGAGGCGTGGCCCGTCCAAGTTTCCCGCGCCTGGCCAAAGTTAAAAAACAAACAACACGGAATGCTGGTTGGTAGGGAGCAGCACACAAAAGGCAGGAAAGCAGAAAAAAGCAAAGGAGTAGCAGTAAAGACTTACGGCCGGGGAAGGTGCGGGTGATGTCATTGTCGCCCGTATACTGCCATGCCGGGCGCATACGACGACGAAGGGGACTCAGTCTTCGGGATACGAAATCCCTGACGACCAATGCCCCAGTTAAGCCGGCGTCCCGCAAGTTGTTGATGCGGGCCGTCATTGCCTGGAGCTCCTCCGTCTCTTCGACGAGCGAGTTCCAGTTCTCGGTGACCGCCGCCGGCTCGGCGGGCACCTCCAAAGACTCGACATCATTGTGCGTCATTGACGTCTGACCACTCAAGGCGCCAGTCTTCGGCTTGATCTGGCCGAAGGAATGAAGTGGCGGCCATCCCGTCCCGGAGGCGGAAATGGCAACTCCCCAGTAGCTCGCCATCAGAGGAGGCGCGGCAGAGGAAAAAATGGCGGAAAAGCGGAAGGTTCGGCATCACCCCATGAACATTTCACAGAGGTGTGCAAAGATGGCGAGGAAGAGAATGGAGTTGGGGGTGAGGTGGAGATGATGGATTTCGTAGAAGTGGAGGACGGTGAGGAAAAACTCAGAGAAGGGCGGTACCAAGCCCGCCATGATACCCCACACGAAGATGATGATCTCATCGGCAGGGCAATGTGGCGTGGGGGTCCCGGCCCGGAAATGGAGAGGGCCCTCCGACACGATGGCATGGAGCCTCCCCACCGTGTAGGAGTCCACCGTGGAGGCAGGAATAGAAGGCGAACCAGAAGAAGCATGAAAGCGAAAGTGGTGAAAAGCAAAGGGAACTTGAAGCGAGAAGATGAAGTTTGTGAGGAATGCTAAAAGCGTGAACTGTTTGGTGCGGATGAGCCTATATGTACCCCCACTCAAGACCGACGCTCACGAAAGGATAAGATCGTATACTGCTTTGTCCCAAGGAAAACCCATGGATGCAATGAAGCACAGGAATCGAGGCGGTTGCATCCTGTTGAGTGATGGCCCCATCCAAGAATGCACCGCATTTAATGTAAGATCTCAAAAGTTCTAAGGTGCGTTTGGGCCCGGCAAGCGGTTCACGAAAGGATAAGATCGTCTGTTTTACGCCAGGTACCGGCGGATGCAATCTTCGGCGGTTGCACAAAGCGCAGAATGCTGCGGCATTTAATGTAAGCTCAAAAAGTTCTAAGGTGCGTTCTTGGGTGTTTACGGCGTACTTGCGAGTACCCTCTTCGCCGCCAAAGCGTGTCGACCCGTGGCGATTCTTAAGCGGGTGGGTGTTTACACCGTCTGCGGCGTCGACCTACGTGGCGGCTTTGGCGGCGGTGGGCGAGCACGCCCGCCCACCGGTGTCGGTCCACGTGGCGTCGCGGGCGGCGGTGGGCGATCACGCCGCTCACCGGCGCCCGGCCTACGTGGCGGCTTTGGCGGGTAGGTGGCGAGCACGCCGCCCACCGGTGTCGGTCCATGTGGCACGCGGCAGCAGTGGCGATCACGCCGCACGCCCGGCGCCCACCTACGTGGCGGCTTTGGCGGCGGTGGCGAGCACGCCGCCCACCGGTGTCGGTCACGTGGCGCGCGGCGGCGGTGGGCGATCACGCCGCCGCGGCGCGCCGCCTTACGTGGCGGCTTTGGCGGCGGTGGTAAGCACGCCGCCCACCGGTGTCGGTCCACGGGCGTGGCGGCGGCAGTGGGCGATCACGCCGCTGCCGGCGCCCACCTACGTGGCGGCTTTGGCGGCGGTGGCGAGCACGCCCTGCCCACCGGGTGTCGGTCCACGTGGCGCGTGGGCGAGCAGGTGGGCGACCACGCCCTGCTCGCCCGGCGCCCAGCCTACGTGGCAGTCCATGAGTGAGCATGTCTTGCTTGTCCCGCCGCTATGCAAAAAGGTGGGATACGCTGGCTTCGTCTCGAAGCCTCCTTCCCGTCGTACCATGTCAGAGGCAGGCCTGCTGTACCAGGCACGTCGATTCCAAGGAATTCTACTACAGGCCCGTTCCTCTGACGCCTTCCACCTACCCGTCACAGAGGGGTCCCATCCTGGAAGAACCGGGCGAAGGCATGCGCTGGCATTAATTAGGGCTGAATGAACGGGACATCGCATAAGGGTGTAATAAATGGTTGTAAGAGGGGCATGATGACGTCTTTTCTAGCTGGTTCGTGTAAGCCCGTGCTGATAAGGGCGCCCTAGAGCATAGGAGAGGGAGAGACGGAAAAAGGAGAGACAGTAAGGAAGAAGAGGCTCAACAGAAGAGCTGGTCACCCACAAACACTGTAACCAACCTTTTGAGAGGCAATCGAAGATCAAGCAGGAAGTAAGGCTATTACCCATCTCCATGGGGGCCTGAACCTGGGTAAAAATCATGGTGTTCATCTGAGTTTTAAACACTAGGACTCGTTAGTGTGAGAGGTTGGGTTTCTCTCGCTAGGGTTTGCTTGGCTACCAAAGACACCCCCTATCAACCAAACCCGGCTCAGAGACTCGGGCTGTCGATTGAAATACACCGACAACTGCGCAATTTTTAATCTTTCTCTTATCATAGCAACTTGTTCTTTAGCTTCCTTGAGAATATCAGGTCCGAATACCAATCGCTGTCTCGTCTCTTTCCAATTCAACGGGGTACGGCAAGTACAACGTATAGAGCCTCAAATGGTGACATCTGCAATATAGCCTGATAATTGTTATTATAACTGAATTATGGAAATGGCAAACATCTGTCCCACGAAGTAGTATAAGCTAATTCACAAGCTCGTAACATATTTTCGAGAATCTGATTCACTCTTTCTGTCTGACCATCTGTCTATGGATGGTACGCTGTACTAAAGTTCAATCGTGTCCCCATAGCTTCATGTAACTTATCCCAGAATCTTGAAGTAAATTTACTACACCATGACACAATTTCATCCACAGCCTATCTGTCGGCAAAGGCCACGTAATGCGACGCATTATCTGTCGGCAAAACTTTTGCCGACAGAAAAAAACAGTCGGAAGAAGTCCTGTCGGGAAAAACATTTACCGACAGATATATTTTTGCCGACAGATGATCTGACCGTGTTGTAAGAGATTTACCGATAGATATATCTTTCCCGACAGACAGACTTTTGCCGACAGAAAAGAGTAATGCCAACAGACAGTCTTAGGGTAACCCACAGTAGTGCAAAACCATGCATTTCTTAGACTAAAAAAATGATAAACATTATTTTACTAAATATTATAGATCTACCTAATAAGTAATTCATATTTACACCATATCAGAGTAGAAAATGATTCAATTAATACATCCATTCAACTTCATTCAATTAGAACATACAAATTTGTCCATCAATTAATACATCCATTCAACACCATTTCAAGTTCATTCAAGTAGAATATACAAATTTGTCCAAAAGCCCAGTCTTTCTACAGTTAACCATCAATCCTTTACAAATACAACCCTGCTGGATCTTCAAAGCTAGGGTTAGCTGTCTTCCACCACATGAGGTGTTAAGTATACAAAATGATCACTTAGTATATATGTGACTAGTTGTTCTACACAAAAGCATCTGTATCGATTAGTTTGATGGTAACACTAACTTTCTAGGCCCTTTCAATTCTACCTGCAAAGAAAACACTTCCAAATTTAGTGCAAGCACATAAACTTCAAGAGTAGAGTACAAATATAGCGATGCAACTTTCTTTTGCACACAGTGATGAATTCACCGTGAGTTTCAAGTTTCAGTAAGGTAAAGTACAAATAAAGTGACCAACTTATCTGTAAGGAGAAAACAGTTGTAATGCAACAAATTTATAGACTAGATGTGACATTATAGAATGTGGCACTACGGTGCAGGGTTATATCATGTTTTTTTGGGCTTTTCCGGGTGATTGGGCCTCCCCGGGGGAGTTTGGGCCTTGTGGGAGTTAGTTTGGGCCTTGTGGGAGTTAGTTTGGCCCATGAGGGGGGAAAATCCTGCCAACCCTTTAGGCCTTGTTTGGATACTAAGGGGAGCAAACCCAGGGCAGGGAAATCCTGAGCGGGATTGTTTTTGACACATGGGATCCCTGTGGGAGCACATCCCTTGAGAGGATATTTCCCTGTGATCGTTTGGAAGAAGAGGGGATACAAATCCCACCAATTCAAAAATCCAAAACAATTGAAATTCGCACAAATAAAGATGGTCCATGTTCTGTTGTGTCTAGTCGTAACATTAAGAATCTTACTACAAGCGTAAACATAGCGTTCAGAGTTATCTTATTACAAGCTTTATAGACTCAGATTAGCAAACATACACAATTATTTCTTGTAGATTAAGAAGTGGCAATACAAGAGCTTGAAACCATAGGTTTTTGCGACAACGTAAGCAAAGTTATGTTTCTTCTTCGCTCGATGTAGAGCTTGTTTAGATCATCTATAAATTTGGTCTTTAACCGCTCCCTCTTCACTCGAGTCGGCGGTCACCATCCTGCACTGGAGTCCATGGTCCAGAAGCAATAAAATCTTTGCTGGTATTTCAAATTTCTCAAGCCTTGCGACTTTCATGGCCTATGCAATTTGAACACATCGTGTTAGATGACACCGATGACTATAAATTGGACCGTTGCATGAAAAAATGGAAATAGCAATAGATTAAACAATTCTCATGCAAGATGCTAACTTCATATACTATATAATATATGCAGAGTTCTGAATGATAACAACATATTAACAAGACATTAACAATAGTTCTGAATGATAACTTCATATACTATATACTATATGCATAGTTACTTTATGTTATGAGAAACAAGCCTTGATTTTAAATCATCGACATATGTTACAGCTCACATGCTGGGTCAACATGAAACAAAATTCCTTGACATCACAAAAAAAAGAAGAAGAAAAATATTGCATTGCATCAAACATCCAAGGAAGGATTTAGCAGCATCAGCTCCAAAGCCTAGTAGGGCGAAAGCTCTTAGGTGGCAACTGCGAATGTTATGAGAAACAATCCATGATTTTATCATCATTTGCAATGCGCCATAGCATACAAAAACTGCGAATGTTATGAGAAACAGGTAAGATCAGTGTTAAAAGCACAACAAATAGAACTAAGAAAATAAACAGGGCTCAAACATCCAAGGAAGGATTTAGCAAAGATCGACTCTCAAGCCCGGCAAGCGAAAGCTCATGGGCGAATCTGCGAATGTTACGAGAAACAAGCCTTAAATATTTCTTCATCACCATAACAATATTTAGTATCAAATAAACTAGATAAAATGCAACCAGATTGGTTGGACATGAGAACAGAATGTAATCACATTATCACAAAACCACTCTGTGGACCGATTGAAAAGTGATCCTGTGTTTCTATCAACATGTGAAAAGTCGAAGACCAACTCGTTTCGGCTAATCATAGCATCACCAATAAATGCTCATCGATTAAAACCCGATACAATAGATAGAAAAAAATTAGATCAAGTTGCTATATCATCGATCTCATTACTAATTCATACCAAGACTCAAAACATGAAATCAAATAGAGAAGAGGAGGGTACGATTAAAACACGTAGGAAGGAGACTCAAACCCTAGCCATGCCAATTTGTTCCCACATGATCCAACTCAGCCACCGGAGCTCTATGCCGTCTGTCCAGTCGTCATCTCCACCATGATCTACGAGAAGACACGGGATGAGGTGTGAAGCCCTAGTGGGAGGAGGATAGGAAGAAGAGGATTTCACCAGCAAGATCCAGTTGTCGGAGTAGAAGGAGGCACACAGTGGAGGCAGTCGTCAGGAGGCAAAGTCGAGGACGAAGGTGGTCGTCAAGAAATGGGATGAGAGGCGGAGGCGGACCCCTGGGGCGAGATGAGGGGCGGAGTTCTCGACCTGCATACATCGGGGATAATTTCCCGTGGAAATGGTGTGGATCGGGCCAGTAAATCCCCGTGACGTGGGCTTCCAAATACACATTTCATTTGAACCGGGAAAGCCCACCCCATCGTTTTCCACCCCCGGGAATGGGCCGGGATCCCGGCCGGGATTTGAGTTCCCAAACAAGGCCTTAGGGTTTCCACCCCATGCGCCCACCCTCTAGCCACCCCTAGCCCTTGCGCCCTCCCCCACCAAGCCGCCACCCCTCCCCTTGTGCGCCCTTCCTCCTCTCCCCACCTCTAGCCGGCCCTAGTGCCCTCCCCACGCAGCCCTCGTTCTGTTTGGGAGCCTTCCAACCAAGGGGATCCGACGATCCCGGCGAATCGCTGCGGATCCGAAGGAAGGAGCGGCCGGGAGGAGGAAGGAGTTCGTCGTCCGTTTGATTCTCCAAGAAGAGGTAACGATTTGTGGTTATTGTGGTGGTCTAGGTGCTGTTAGGTGGGGGAATCCATGCCTAAAACCCTTGTTTAGGTGTTGTTAGTAGATGGATTTAGGAAGACTGCAAACCTGTCATGCGTTCTGTCCTCGGGCAGATTGGGCGTCCAACTTAGGGCTTGAGTTTTGGGCGTGTTAGAGTCCTTTCCGGGGGGACCGGCTGTTGCAAAAGTTGTAGATAATCTAATTACCTTTCAATGAAGATCGAAATCACTAAATTCCGTTCAGTCGTTTAATAGTTATGGTTATTTTACCGAGCGCTGTCCAATCTGTGTCGCGATTGGAACAGTCTGTGTTCAACTGTAGATTAGAGGGTTTTAGAGGCCGAATCAGTTTTTGCGAATACTTAGAAAAAGATGGGAAATTTCCTGAGATTCGAGAAATGTACTCATTTGCTTGATTTGGAGTTGTTAAACTCAAGTTATGATCGTTAGAAGTCTGCTGTCCCGTTGGGACAGATTTATGTTTTTTTCGGGTTTTAGGAGTGGGTTGCGAAGTCGTTGTAGTTGATTGGTCTTGTGTTGTTTTGTGGGCATGTTTTTGAGTGTATTATACCTTTGTGCAGGTGGTGTGACCCTGGGAGTGCCATCAACATCTCGCCACTCCGTCTCGCGGGGGTTGAAGGCAAGTGTATTGGGATGGCTTTGGAATTGGGTGACCATATAGATTCGTAGCGGTGCAATATAACTATATGCTGTGTTAATTTGCTATGTTTGATCCTTGCATGTGAAATGGTGATCATGATTAGTTTAATGGTTATGCAGTTGTTATATTGAGTATTTATGCAAGTTAAATCATGTTTATGGCATATGTGCATTCATAATGGAAGAGGCGACCCATTCTGATGCGGGCCTCTGTGTTCACGCGTAGTGAACACGAAAGACCTACCTCATACTCCCATCTACAGTTGTGAATGGGAGCGAGTCAGTAAGAGTAGGCACCCTCCACGGGATGGAAGGGAAAGAGGGTGCACACCGACGGGTGTGCACTCGGCAATACCGGTATGTGCTAAGCAAAGAGACATGAGCATCGCATTGCATGAATGAAGATGTTAATGAGGAAGTTTTATGTTGTTCCCCATGATTCATGATTGACATAACGTGTGTATGTTAACTGTTATTATGTCATGCCATTGCAATACACTTTGCTGAGTAATGAACTCACGCTTGTTGTTTGATGTTGTTTTTAGGTACCTCGAATTCGGCATACGGGAAGGGGAGCTAGTGTCACGTCTCCACTTAGCTTCACTCAATTAGACAATTACACAACCTTACTCGTAGTTGTGATGGTTTATTTTATTGAGCTAAACATGGACTATGCTATAGAGTTCGCTATGTTTTATTGTTCCCTCCATGTTGGTTTATGAAACGTTTGAGATTATGTCTTTGTCTTGAACTGATGCTGAAATTCCTGTTATTCATGTTATAGTTGTCCACTATTAAGCTATCTTGTTATGCTTCTATTATTGATGCTTGAGACTATGGAAAAACAAAGTATATGCTGCTGAAATTTTGTTTAATTCATTAGCGTAGTTGCTGTAATTTAATGTTAAAATTGTAATTTAATGTTAAACACTAGAGTTTGCAGGACATGAATAATTCAGCAATTTACATTAGCATGTGTAGTCCATCTCAGTTTATTGCCCCATCTTTATTCATTCACAAAAGTAGATACAATCAGCGCGTGAGAGCATCTAGACCTAGAATGTTCTTCCTAACATTTCTGACAGGTCAAATAAAAAAGAGCAAGAGTATGGTTTAAAAATACATGACATAATATTACAGAAGCCATGACCGAGACATCTATCAATAACTTATACTCGCTGACTGAAAAGAATATGATCTGGCTACATTTAACTACAGCAAAATGGCAACTATTAGTTCCCTTGCAAACCCTTAGATTTTGCTCTTGCATTGTAAAAGATCCCCACAAAATATGAGAATCATCTAAAGATTCTACTGACTACAAATTGTACTATATTATTGCTGAAACTGGTAGGTTTTTAGTCCGGTGTGCCTGAAACTGGTAGGTTTTAGTTGTTTTCTGGCCAACTCTTCCTTCTTTTTTCTCCTCTCATCATTCTTTAAGTTTTTGTGTTTCCCTCATCTCTCATAATCACTGGTACCAGTGGCATGTCACTACACCACGTCCTAGATTTAGAGACAGACAGCTGTCAGTAAAACTTGACTTTCATAGTCAAATGGTATGTTGGTAAAAGTCCGTGGCAGAGCGTCTGTCGATAATGCCCCCAAACAGTGACATTTCGTCTGTCGGTAATTCTATAAACATATAGCAACACGCTGCGTGTCGGTAATTTCATATCTATAGTTAGATTGTCTGTCGCTGATACTAGACCCGCCAAAAGCCCGAAATAATTTGGCATATCGCGCGGAAGACTCAGAAAAAATTTCACGTGCGCGCGAGATGGGAGAAATTTTGGGACTTAGCCGGCCCGACCGATCCCCTAACCCTAAATCTACCACATCCCTTCTCTCCTCAGTCTTTCCTTCTCCCGTGCGCATCCACCCAGCCGCCTCCCTCCTCCCTCCCGATGCCAGTCGCCCCCTGGCCTCTCCCTACTGGCGCGCCTCTGGCCGAGCTCCCCTGCGCCGCCTCCCTCCTCCCTCAGGCCGAGCCCTTCCTTGGCTCCTTCCCTTGGCCGGCGGCAGTAGCTCGATGGCAGCAGCAGCCTGCGCCTCCCCTCCCTACGCCCCACTTCAGGCCGACGCCCCCCCTGCGGTCTCTGTGGCAGACGTCGCCCCCGGTTCCTTCCCGTCTGGCTCAGCACCTCCTCCTTTCCCCTGCTGCAGTGCAGCAAGAAGCAGCGGCAATGACGGCGGCAGAGATGTATGGCAAGCGGTGGCGGCAAAATTCTTGCCTTCTTGTGGTGAGAACTCAAGCAAGCTGAATTTGTGGTGTTTGGGTTCCTTGTGCACACCAGGTGTTTGATGAAATGCTTAGCTAGGGTTCTTGTTTTGAAATGTTTAGTTGAAATGCTTGTACTGCTAGTTCCTATGATTGATTCAGCCTCCATCCTGAATTTTTGGTGCTTGGGATTGGCGATATGCTCATTGCTTGTTTGGTCTATGGAGCTCATGGCATGATAGATGTGAAAGTTAAAGAGTAGAAATTTTATGATGAGTATTGGACCTTAGAGTAATTTACATGACTTGGAAAGTTAACCTTTGTGCCTTTGTGATCATCAGGGTAGATATGTATATATGTATGAGTTTGTGAATGCTGAATTACTTAAGTATTTTACCCTTGCTATTAACTATTGGAAGTGGAGCCTATAGGGTGTACTGTCGTTGCCAAAAGAGTAGAAGTTTATGTATCATTCTGTGACCCAATGTTGTATGGTTGTGAATCCTATGCGGTGACTTGATCTTTACTACCTTTTTGCATGGCTAAATTCAAATGAGTGATTTAAGATTTATTTACCACCATTTGATTTATGAGCAGACTATTAGCTCAATTTGTTAATCATTGGTTAATCATTGAATATATAAGATTCCAATTTGATAAATCATGTAAATTAGCTAGATTTATCGCACCCAAGGCAAAAACATAGTACAACTGAAAGTTCGTATTTTCATCTTTTTTCCAAATTCAGGCAAGGTTTGCTCATTTGTGTACTATCATGTCTCAGATGCATCATCATCATACAGGATACCCATTTGGCTCTCTTGTGGTTTTTGCTTCTGATCCAGTGAACCGTGAGTTTTCAGTCTCTCATCTTGTTTTTGTAGCTGCCATTAAGTGTTGAATAGCCTTATTATTCCTTTTTTCAATTCCTTCATGCAGACCCTATTTAGGAATTTATTCTATGTTCAGGAATCTACAAGAACAATGGCTAGATCTTAAGGTAAATCTTATTTGACCTTTCTCCTCTCTATTACTTGATGTCATCACTGTTCCTATTGAAATTGAAATTGCTCAAGATAACATGTGAAAAGATATGGTGTATGCACCATACAAGGGAATTTCCTAAAGCTTTGTACTGATTTGCTAGATGACATATATCGATTTGTTTACGATACTACATTTTGAGTTTTCAATAGGAACAAACTACCAAACTTGTAAGAGAAAATTTGTAACCAATGAGCTGGTCTTTGTTTGACAGAGAAAATTTGAACCAAGTTTGAATGACTTCCAGAGTATTCTTCAATATTATTTCTCAATCAATATTCGTTGAGTGATTGTATCGTTGTGTGAGACAAGTTTGAAAGAAGGTCAAGTTCGATTTTGTGTTGTGAGGGAAATTGATTGTTGCCATGTGGGGCTAATCAATTCAATAGTAAAGAATGATTTTTTTGATCCTGTTGAAAATATAAAAGTCGTGTTTTTATTCCTAGAGGATCCCGGCGTTAATTGGTTAGAAATAGTGGTATATTCGGATTCGGTCAGAAGTTGTTAATGGTTATGTGGCTATGAAGGTTAGCTGTTGAGGAGAAATGTGAATTCCCAAGTGGTAAGGAGGTGACTCGAGTTTTGTAGTCCGGTGCGTGGGAAGTTGGCAACCTTGTTCTTGTGGATGTTTTCGCTTTATCAGTCGATTCCTGTTGTTTTTGTTGGAGTTCTTGTGGTGTTCAGAATTCGAGGTCGAATTCTGTTAAAGGGGGGAAGAGTGTAATACCGCAAAACTCGTTTTCCTGGGTTTTTGGCCGGAATTATCTTCATTTTCTTGATTCGATGATTTATTCTGGAGAAAAGTTTTGTTCGCCTCGCAGTTTAGTAAGGTTTTGAGTTTTTCGTGAAATTCTTGTCGGGATGGGTATTTTCTCCGTGTCTTTTAGTTTTGCGGCAAGTTGTCTATCCTGACAATCATCGTGTCGCGCCAAGAATTTAATAGTGTGGTTCGCGTTGATATTTAAAAGTTGGATGTTTTTTTTGTTTGTAGGAGGGGTCTTTTGGGGATTTCACCTCCCTCACCTAATATCTCTCTTCAAATGTGTGGTTGACAATTCATGGAGGCATTTTTTTCCCCAGCCGCATCCATCTCAAGTCCACTTTTTTGTTCCCTGGCGCAGCCCTGTCCTCCTCTCTTTTCTCTGGTCGATGGCTACTTGTGCTGGCGCCTCCTCCCCTGCCGACTCTCCTGCCGAGCGCCTCCTCCCTTCTCCTTCCCTTGGTGAGCGAGCAGCAAGAATTGCTTGAACGCCAAGAACAAGAGGCAGCGGCAGCGAGTCCAAGAGAAGCAAGGCAGCAGCAGCAGCCCAGCCGCATCCGCAGCAGGAGCACCGGCAGCAGTCCGGCCAGCTCCTCCGGCGACCCCCCTCCTCCGGCCTGCAGCCCTCCCCCACCTCCCTTTCCTCCTTGAGTCAGATTTGAGGTAAACCCTAGGTCTTTGGGGGATTTTATTTCTTGCATGTAAGGTGTTTGATCAAATGCCCAACTAGGATCCTTGTTTTGAGATGCTTGTAGATGAGGGATCTAGAGGCTAAAGTGTTTTTGGGAGTTTTCGGTTCGGGCAGATTTCTGTCCTTGGTTAGAACTGAAATTTGGAAATTTGGCAAGCGTTTCTTGGGGGTTTGGCTATAGAAAAAGTTGTAGATAATTGAATTACCTTTCAATGAAGTCTGAAATCGCTAAGTTTCGTTCATCCGTCTAAAAGTTATGACTGTTTTGCTCGGGGCTGTCCAGAATGAGCTGAGTGGTCGGTACCCTCTGTTCTTCATCGATCTGGGAACATCTGGTGCAATGGCCAAGGGAATGGCTGTGTTATTTTTGTAGTTTATTCCCTTGCGGTCGTTCCGAATATGAGAACACGAAAATCCGTTGAGCCAATCAAAAGTTATGCTCATTTTGGTGTTTGCTGTCCAGATCGAGTTAATTTTGCGTTTGTCTGCTGTTCGTCGCAAAACTGAGATTTATCGGTGCGTCTCCCGATCGGTCGGCTATAGGAGAAGTTGTAGAGTTGTCTCTTGCGATCGTTTAAAGCCTGGGTTCATCCTTTTCGGAGTAGCCGTTTGGAAGTTACGGCATTTTCAATGCCGGCTGTCCAGATTTGCTTAAGTGGTTATGAGGGATGTTTTTGGTTCCGATATGTGTATATGTGGAGTTGTTTTCTTCTGTCGATTGTACCGAATGTGTATGAAATTGAGTTGGATGAATATTGTTTTATTTGCAGGGAAGGTTCTGTCGGGAGTGGCCTCAACCGTATGCCACTCCATTCTTTCGTCGATAAATTAAGGCAAGTGCATCAATTAGTTGGACTTTGTGAAATTGTAGATTGAATGTCATAATTGGTTTGATATGTGACCCGCTAATGCTTGTTGTGATTATATTGACAACACTAGTATGGGTAGGCTATGTGAGTACCCATGAATGAAACTTGCATGTGCATCCTTGTTTGTTTGCTATGTGTCCTATATTGAAGAATTATGTGTCTTGTTGTGATAACTTATGTTCCCTGTTGGTGCTTGCTAGTAGGATTAGGGTATATTGGATATCAAAGACATGAGTTTTGAGTCAAGAATAATGGTTCAATTCATATTCATGATAAAAGATTATGATTTTTGTATGAAGTATTGATGATAAATGAATGTGAGGACGGAATATGGAATTTGATTATGAAATGGTTTGATTTATGATCAAGATAGATGGAATTAGTAATTACTCGAGTATTGGTGATGTGAGTATGAATATGAATGTTGAGGATGTGATTATGAGTGTTGAGAATGTGAATACGAAAGTTGAGAATTTGGATGTGATGCTGAGAATAGCATGTGCATATGTGCATCCATGAAAAGTGCATTGAGCCAGGGCGGTGAGAAAGTCATACGGACTGTATGACTAATCCGGTGTGCTCGGAGTTCCTACCCCGTAGTCCCATCCTTTGGCGTGGATGGGAGCGGTGATAGCGTGGGACCGCCATTGGGTAGCGGGCAAGTCTTGTTTCGCAGGCCCTTCCACGGGATGGTTGGGTTTGAGGGCACGCATCGACGGGTGGTGCTCGGCAATACCGGTATTTGCTAAAAAAGGAGATGAGTCATGCATGATGCATCATATGCATGAGGATGCATCATATGCATGAGAATGGTGAAATATGCATGAGAATGGTGAAATGAGATGAGCATATGAACATGCAAGCATTTGCATTGCACTGACAATGATGAATCATATTTGATGAGTTGATTGTGATGCATGGATATGAGATTCTTCCTTTGTTTGGCATATTTGCATTTTTTTGCATTGCATTGACAAAGGATGAATCATGTTTAATGAGTTAATTGTGATGCATGGATATGAGATTCTTCCTTTGTTTGGCATATTTGCATTTTTTTGCATTGCATTGACAAAGGATGAATCATGTTTAATGAGTTAATTGTGATGCATGGATATGAGATTCTTCCTTTGTTTGGCATATTTGCATTTTTTTGCATTGCATTGACAAAGGATGAATCATGTTTAATGAGTTAATTGTGATGCATGGATATGAGATTCTGCTTTTGTATGTTTTGTGCACTTGGGCATGAAAGTATAAATGCATTCCTTTGCATTGTGTGTCGTGAACCGATAAATGGGCTTGATGAGAATGGGAAGAACAGGTTGAGGATTGAGGCGTGGACTCATCCAGAAATGTTTATTGAGGCATGGGTAAGAGTTAGTTATGTGTTCGAGTTGGTTGTGGTAAGTGGAGTTAGTTATTGCTTCTTTTACTGGATGATTTCCAGTTAGTAATAGCTATATTAAATTCTAGAGTAAAAGTAATTCAGTTGAATTCATTACTTTTATTATTGTTGCACTTTGCTGAGTCTTGGACTCACGCTTGTTTACTTCCTGTTTTAGGTACCTTGAAGATGATTCGTCGGGCTGGGAGTAGTAGCACGAGCACGACTTCGGTCACCAACAACCCAGTTAATTGACTTGTTAAAGATGGTTGTAATAAATGCGAGTGTATTATGTTGATCAGTTTGCGTAGATGGTTGATGGCGATTGAAAATGTGATTGATTATCTAAGGACTGTTAGAATGATATCATATACTGCGATTGTTCTTTTGTCTGCTGAGTGGATGCCCTCTGTTCTAGAGAGGTCATGCCGAAATTTTGTAAATTTCGGTGACTTACTTTTAAACTGGTTTAAGAGTTTAGAGATTTACTTCAGTTTAAGTCTTTTCGTAGAGGTGTCGTTTGTTATTCAGAGTTCTAGGTGGCATTCGCGGTGCGTTTAGCGCCGGGGTGTTACAGTTGGTATCAGAGCGGGCTTCAGGTCCGTGGTGTTTGAATGCAGAATGAATTTAAAATGTTGCTGTGTGAAGGTAGAAACCTGTTATAGGTTGAACTTGTAAAGTTTGGCCCTAGGGCAATAACTATAAAATTTGATGTAGAATAGTTAAATAATTTAAAACTTGACACACTCTGATGCACAGTAGGAAAGGGATGGGTTATCGTTGCATTGTGCTACAATGCTTATTTGTTATTGATGATATGTGATACTTGTGGTTATGTTATATGTTAGTCTTGTTAAGGCTATGGTATTATTTATGGCTATGTATATGAAGTGGTAGATTGATTAGTGGAGTCCGGTGGGACTCTCTGTGCTGAAGGGATTTCGGCCTCGTCGTGTAGCCGTGTTGGTTGGTGTGGCAGTTGAAAGCCAGCACCGGAGGATTCATAACCCTAGGTGAGAATAGTCCCAATTCCTTTGCCATAAATCGAAGGGTATTCGATTTCTTGTTTTCTTGGTTGAAAAAAAAAATTGTTTTGGTGACTCTCTTTTATCGTGGGAGTTTTGTGATTTATTTGTGTTTCGGAGTTGTGGGCACGACAAGGGTTGAATCTTGTCGTGCAGTAAAGTGAAGAGTATCGTTTTGCACCTCTTTTGGTTGCTTTGTGGAGAAAGTTATGGATTCCTTATTGTGTTGGTCGTTCTCCCAGTTTAAAAAGGGGTTTTGGTGTTGTGCCTCGTTGGTTGTTGGCGGGGAAAGGCATGAAATTTCTTCGTGTTGTCGTTCTCCGAGTTGAAGTTTTGGATTTGGAGCTTTAAAGGAAAAAGTGTTATTCGATCGATTCGTTTTTCCTTTCCGTGAATTGATTTGTGTAACTCCTTTCCCTCGAGGAATTTTGGAGTTTGATAATTGGTTTGGAGTTTTGTTAAATGACATGGCTTGAGCGCTGTCATTTTCTAAGTCTTTTGAGAGTCGAACTTCTTTGGAAGTTTTCGTTGGCTTTCCTGGAAGGGAAAATTCGGTAGTTAAAGTAAGTTGTGGGTGATTGAAGATCTTCCCGTAGAGGATTAGTTGATGTTTGTGTTGTTGGGTTAAGGTGGTCGACCCTAATAGGATAGATGGCAAGAAGTAGGTTGTGTGTCATGGTGACCCACGGATATAAGTGGATATCTGGAAATGGTGTTTGCGTAAGGTTATAAAGGATTGCGTCAAAGAAGTAATAACAAGTTTGGTTGAGGAACTTGTTAATTAAGTGATGTCGGCTAGTGAAATGGTCTCTATTGGGAATGAGTTTCTCCTCTTTCGTTTAAGAGATTGTGTGTTGATTGTGGGTTCAGATGTCGGGTTTGAGAATCGATTTTCTCTTCCCAAGTGTTGATTTTGATGTTATAAGTAGTTTTGCTTTGATGACAGCCAGTTAAGATGTTTTGGTTATTGAGACCTTCTGCCAAAGAGTTGCGTGGAGTCTCTCTTTCGTCTTGAGTGCTCCCCGATGTAAATCTTATCGCGTTGATTTGAAAATGATGAGAGTGGTTCTTGAGATGTTCGAGATTTGAATTTGCCTATGCGATTTGGCTTAGGAAAGGAAATAGAGTGATCATGGGATTTTGTTGAATTTTCTCCAAGGTGATGCATATGGTTTATTGGTTTAAAGAGAATTGTATCTTTTTTGCATTCTAGCTGGAGTTAAGGATTATGACTGTTCGTGGTGCCGTGTTGAGTATAGTAAGGATTTATACTCTTGGGTTTGATTATGTGAGGGCGATACCCTCTTAAGAAAAGAACTAAGTGTAGTTTGGTATTGACTTGCGATCCTAGCATGAGTTAAGCGTTGGCCTCAAGTAGTTAAAAGGTGGATTACAATGGAGCCTTGTGATGTCGATTCAAATTCTTTTGGGTGGAATCAGCCACTAAATATTTTATTTCCGTAAGTTGTCGGAACCCTCAGTTTTATGGGTTAGACTCAATGTGGGTCAGTCGGAAATGGATGGTTCGGTTGCAAACCTTTTCGTTGAGTGATTGTATCGTTGTGTGAGACAAGTTTGAAAGAAGGTCAAGTTCGAATTTGTGTTGTGAGGGAAATTGATTGTTGCCATGTGGGGCTAATCAATTCAATAGTAAAGAATGATTTTTTTGATCCTGTTGAAAATATAAAAGTCGTGTTTTTATTCCTAGAGGATCCCGGCGTTAATTGGTTAGAAATAGTGGTATATTCGGATTCGGTCAGAAGTTGTTAATGGTTATGTGGCTATGAAGGTTAGCTGTTGAGGAGAAATGTGAATTCCCAAGTGGTAAGGAGGTGACTCGAGTTTTGTAGTCCGGTGCGTGGGAAGTTGGCAACCTTGTTCTTGTGGATGTTTTCGCTTTATCAGTCGATTCCTGTTGTTTTTGTTGGAGTTCTTGTGGTGTTCAGAATTCGAGGTCGAATTCTGTTAAAGGGGGGAAGAGTGTAATACCGCAAAACTTCGTTTTCTGGGTTTTTGGCGGAATTATCTTCATTTTCTTGATTCGATGATTTATTCTGGAGAAAAGTTTTGTTCGCCTCGCAGTTTAGTAAGGTTTT
The DNA here is from genome assembly GCA_036346375.1 of Guadua angustifolia. NCBI lineage: Eukaryota > Viridiplantae > Streptophyta > Magnoliopsida > Poales > Poaceae > Guadua > Guadua angustifolia. The sequence continues at coordinate 84,727 of JAYEVE010000064.1, forward strand.
GAGTTTTTCGTGAAATTCTTGTCGGGATGGGTATTTTCTCCGTGTCTTTTAGTTTTGCGGCAAGTTGTCTATCCTGACAATCATCGTGTCGCGCCAAGAATTTAATAGTGTGGTATTTAAAAGTTGGATGTTTTTTTTGTTTGTAGGAGGGGTCTTTTGGGGATTTCACCTCCCTCACCTAATATCTCTCTTCAAATGTGTGGTTGACAATTCATGGAGGCATTTTTTTCCCCAGCCGCATCCATCTCAAGTCCACTTTTTTTGTTCCCTGGCGCAGCCCTGTCCTCCTCTCTTTTCTCTGGTCGATGGCTACTTGTGCTGGCGCCTTCTCCCCCTGCCGACTCTCCTGCCGAGCGCCTCCTCCCTTCTCCTTCCCTTGGTGAGCGGCGGCAGCATTCTTGCTGAACGCCAACAACAAGAGGCAGCGGCAGTTATTCGCCGAGAGAAGCAAAGCAGCAGCAGAAGAGCCAGCCAAGATCCGCAGCAGGAGCACCGGCAGCAGTCGGCCAGCTCCTCCGGCGACCCCCTCCTCCGACTGCAGCCCTCCCCACCTCCCTTTCCTCCTTGAGTCAGATTTGAGGTAAACCCTAGGTCTTTGGGGGATTTTATTTCTTGCATGTAAGGTGTTTGATCAAATGCCCAACTAGGATCCTTGTTTTGAGATGCTTGTAGATGAGGGATCTAGAGGCTAAAGTGTTTTTGGGAGTTTTCGGTTCGGGCAGATTTCTGTCCTTGGTTAGAACTGAAATTTGGAAATTTGGCAAGCGTTTCTTGGGGGTTTGGCTATAGAAAAAGTTGTAGATAATTGAATTACCTTTCAATGAAGTCTGAAATCGCTAAGTTTCGTTCATCCGTCTAAAAGTTATGACTGTTTTGCTCGGGGCTGTCCAGAATGAGCTGAGTGGTCGGTACCCTCTGTTCTTCATCGATCTGGGAACATCTGGTGCAATGGCCAAGGGAATGGCTGTGTTATTTTTGTAGTTTATTCCCTTGCGGTCGTTCCGAATATGAGAACACGAAAATCCGTTGAGCCAATCAAAAGTTATGCTCATTTTGGTGTTTGCTGTCCAGATCGAGTTAATTTTGCGTTTGTCTGCTGTTCGTCGCAAAACTGAGATTTATCGGTGCGTCTCCCGATCGGTCGGCTATAGGAGAAGTTGTAGAGTTGTCTCTTGCGATCGTTTAAAGCCTGGGTTCATCCTTTTCGGAGTAGCCGTTTGGAAGTTACGGCATTTTCAATGCCGGCTGTCCAGATTTGCTTAAGTGGTTATGAGGGATGTTTTTGGTTCCGATATGTGTATATGTGGAGTTGTTTTCTTCTGTCGATTGTACCGAATGTGTATGAAATTGAGTTGGATGAATATTGTTTTATTTGCAGGAAGGTTCTGTGGGAGTGGCCTCAACCGTATGCCACTCCATTCTTTCGTCGATAAATTAAGGCAAGTGCATCAATTAGTTGGACTTTGTGAAATTGTAGATTGAATGTCATAATTGGTTTGATATGTGACCCGCTAATGCTTGTTGTGATTATATTGACAACACTAGTATGGGTAGGCTATGTGAGTACCCATGAATGAAACTTGCATGTGCATCCTTGTTTGTTTGCTATGTGTCCTATATTGAAGAATTATGTGTCTTGTTGTGATAACTTATGTTCCCTGTTGGTGCTTGCTAGTAGGATTAGGGTATATTGGATATCAAAGACATGAGTTTTGAGTCAAGAATAATGGTTCAATTCATATTCATGATAAAAGATTATGATTTTTGTATGAAGTATTGATGATAAATGAATGTGAGGACGGAATATGGAATTTGATTGCGGAAATGGTTTGATTTATGATCAAGATAGATGGAATTAGTAATTACTCGAGTATTGGTGATGTGAGTATGAATATGAATGTTGAGGATGTGATTATGAGTGTTGAGAATGTGAATACGAAAGTTGAGAATTTGGATGTGATGCTGAGAATAGCATGTGCATATGTGCATCCATGAAAAGTGCATTGAGCCAGGGCGGTGAGAAAGTCATACGGACTGTATGACTAATCCGGTGTGCTCGGAGTTCCTACCCCGTAGTCCCATCCACTGGCGTGGATGGGAGCGGTGTTAAGCGTAGGACCCGCTACTGGGTAGCGGGCAAGTCTTGTTTCGGCAGGCCCCTTCCACGGGATGGTTGGGTTTGAGGGCACGCATCGACGGGTGGTGCTCGGCAATACCGGTATTTGCTAAAAAAGGAGATGAGTCATGCATGATGCATCATATGCATGAGGATGCATCATATGCATGAGAATGGTGAAATGAGATGAGCATATGAACATGCAAGCATTTGCATTGCACTGACAATGATGAATCATATTTGATGAGTTGATTGTGATGCATGGATATGAGATTCTTCCTTTGTTTGGCATATTTGCATTTTTTTGCATTGCATTGACAAAGGATGAATCGTGTTTAATGAGTTAATTGTGATGCATGGATATGAGATTCTTCCTTTGTTTGGCATATTTGCATTTTTTTTGCATTGCATTGACAAAGGATGAATCATGTTTAATGAGTTAATTGTGATGCATGGATATGAGATTCTTCCTTTGTTTGGCATATTTGCATTTTTTTGCATTGCATTGACAAAGGATGAATCATGTTTAATGAGTTAATTGTGATGCATGGATATGAGATTCTTCCTTTGTTTGGCATATTTGCATTTTTTTGCATTGCATTGACAAAGGATGAATCATGTTTAATGAGTTAATTGTGATGCATGGATATGAGATTCTGCTTTTGTATGTTTTGTGCACTTGGGCATGAAAGTATAAATGCATTCCACTGCATTGTGTGTCGCAACTGATAAATGGGCTTGATGAGAATGGGAAGAACAGGTTGAGGATTGAGGCGTGGACTCATCCAGAAATGTTTATTGAGGCATGGGTAAGAGTTAGTTATGTGTTCGAGTTGGTTGTGGTAAGTGGAGTTAGTTATTGCTTCTTTTACTGGATGATTTCCAGTTAGTAATAGCTATATTAAATTCTAGAGTAAAAGTAATTCAGTTGAATTCATTACTTTTATTATTGTTGCACTTTGCTGAGTCTTGGACTCACGCTTGTTTACTTCCTGTTTTAGGTACCTTGAAGATGATTCGTCGGGCTGGGAGTAGTAGCACGAGCACGACTTCGGTCACCAACAACCCGGTTAATTGACTTGTTAAAGATGGTTGTAATAAATGCGAGTGTATTATGTTGATCGGTTTGCGTAGATGGTTGATGGCCGATTGAAAATGTGATTGATTATCTAAGGACCTGTTAGAATGATATCATATACCTGCGATTGTTCTTTTGTCTGCTGAGTGGATGCCCTCTGTTCTAGAGAGGTCATGCCGAAATTTTGTAAATTTCGGTGACTTACTTTTAAACTGGTTTAAGAGTTTAGAGATTTACTTCAGTTTAAGTCTTTTCGTAGAGGTGTCGTTTGTTATTCAGAGTTCTAGGTGGCATTCGCGGTGCGTTTAGCGCCGGGGTGTTACATTTAGTTTTAACAGTTAGGATTACCGTTTATTGTTCAATGCAGATTCTGAACATTGCGACTGCTTAGTAGCAGCATTCAGCTTCTTGTATTTTTTCTGAAATATTGATGTTATCAAGTAATTAACCCAAACCATTGTTAGCATGGGATCAAGAAGTCCTTCACAATGAAGTGCATGAAACTCGGGACAAAGCCTGATACATTCTACACCGAAGAAGCCATCAGGTAAATGCTATGTAGTATTTTCATCTTTGAAGTGAATATTTGCATATATTCTGTGATTGCTAATTAAATACATTTGCATATATTCTGTGATTGCATATATTCTGTGAATATTTGCATATATTCTGTGATTGCTAATTAAATACATGTAGCCTCTAATGCAATGAACTGTGTTCAGTAAATCATTGTTTTCACTGCATATCATAGCAACTATTATTGCAGTATTATGCAATTCGAAGCATCCTTGAAGTTCAGATTTTGTCCCAAATTCAAATTATGAACTTAGTGCATATCTGTATGATGATTCCAAAGGTTTAATTCGTATGTGATTTCAGATTGCATTCTTCAAGCAGTTTTATGATTCTGTCGGTAAACCAGATTATCAAGTACTTAGAGCAGCTTTTGTTCAGGTAAGATTTACTGTTCAGGAACTTGCTCAATCATAAGCGCCCCTGTACTAGCTAATAGGGCACTTACCTTTTTCCCCGTCCACACTACCCAAATCGTCAAGACTTTGATTTCCACAAGTACATGGTTCGTGCTCTTGAGCATGATTTTAAAGAAGTTGTTGGAATCAGGTCGGTACGTATTTGGGTTAAAGTTCTAACTTTGTTTGCTTCAAAAATTATATCTTCGGTTGATCTAACGTTACTCATTTACATACAGCTGGTACTTATGGCTTTTCGTCATCCTCTTCCTTCTGCTGAATATAAATGGTAACCCTCATAAACCATGAAATAAGTGCCCTCATATATTTGTTTGGAACTTTGGATCATCCAATTTGCATCATACTGGTATCTCCTTAAGTTGGCGTACTGCTGATTCTAGAAAAATGCCACAATTTTGACTCCTAACCATAATAATCATCATCCTTTCCAAAACCATGAGTCATTTTACTCATTTAGAACAATTCATTAATCTGAGGAACCACAATAACAAGGTATTTGCGTTAGAATGTTGGATGAACTAGCATACTTTTTTTTTGTCATTGAATGATGTCCATCCAGTTCCAGTAGCTTCTGTGGTGGCACTGGCTAGCCCCTAATCTCTTGATTTACTGGCAATGCAGGATGGCACACATACTTCTGGTTGTCTTTCTTGCCCTTAATTGTAAGCATGAACAACTCTATGCTATAGCAGTAAATACACACTTCAGTTTTCATGATGGAAGAATTCTTAAATTGCAGCTCCTGCTTATTGTTGGCACAAAGCTGGAGTACATAAGCACTCGGTTGGCCCACGAAGCAGCAGACGGACTAGATGGAACAACTGGAAACCCCTGGATAAAGCCTTGCAAGGAGCATTTCTGGTTTAGCAAGCCTAGAATTGTCCTCCATTTGATACATTTCATCTTGTTCCAAAACTCCTTTGAGATGGGCTTTTTCTTCTGGGTCTTGGTATGTTTTATAGCATTTTTTTCTCTCTTTCTCTGCACTTTTTTGGTTATAAAAAATGCATAGAAGTAAAAAGCCGTGGGGCTAACCAACTGATAGCTTTACAGGCGACATATGGGTTCGATTCGTGCATCATGGGGCTAACTATAATTTGCACATTTTACTGTAGAGTGATGTACTGCTGTTGATTGCTACCTCGAGAAACTTGTTAGGTGGGATGCATTTCATTCTCTTTGTGTTCTCTCTTTTTCATGATGACCATGCAAATGCATTTAGCTTATTTTAACTCAGCTCATTTTATTTCATTTTCTTTTGGTACCTGATTCTGCTATAAAACAAAAGGTAGTACTTGGATCAATGATAAACCAATATTGTTTTCTCCGAGTGCTCACGTAAATTCACATGAGACGGTTCTTGTTGATGATGGGTATCATCCTGAAGTAATTTTATATTTATCACCCTGTAATTGTTATTTGAAATGATCAGCCACGTAATCACATTCTGGTATTTTCTGCAGGAATATGGTGAGGTTGAAGGAAGGGGGATACGAATGGCAAAACGATTAGTACGTGCTTTGGGTTTGATATTTGGATGTGTATTTGCTGCATCCCTGGTCAGTGGACTCTCATATAATATAGAGCCACCATATATTTCTCAGACAGCTGCTGCAATTTTATCTACATGTGACTGCCAATAGTTATTACTTATTAGTTGTTTTTTCGTTTGACTGCCATCTTGTCTGCTAATCTTTTCAGGGTTATACAGTAGCTGTTAACTTGATTGAGTTTGCATGGCAATATACTCCCCGTATTGTTTATTACTACCAGGTATAATAAACATTAGTGTGCTTCCCTCTTTTTAATATCAACTGCGACGTGTGCTTGTAGATCTATCAACCAAATGGTGATATCATGCACAAGAACAAGGTGGAGCTGCACCAGAGCTCAGGCTATATATGCTATTTATGCGCGCACCAATCTTACATGCCTAAATTCCTTTGTTGTTGCAATGTTTTCACTCTTTAACTGATTAAGTGGTTGTAGTATGTCATTCAATAGGGGTATAAATGATCATTTCTCATTAACTTTTTCTTAGATTAAGCATTTTATTTCTCTGTTTGTATGGTGAACTGTGGACAGATATTGAGAAACGGAGGGATTACCAATTAAACAAAGAAAATAAATTATGGATGCAAGTGTAGTACTTAGTTAATTAAATGATATATATACTTCAATAGGTCAGAATAAGTAATTAAATGATATATATAGTTCAATAGGTCAGAATAAGATGTTACTTATTTGGGGGCAGTGCGACACCAAACAAGTGCAAATTATTGTATTTTGGTTGATGTCAAAGCAAAGGACAAAGGCCAGGAACGTCCTGCTTAGGAGACAAAGCATGATTTTAGATTACTCCAGTCTGCACCCCCATGTTTGGCTTTGTGACTCACTGTTTCACATCTGATCCTTGTAATTGGCCAACCAGTAGCCAACCATGGGCCATCATATTGCATGCAAAGCCTTTTATATATGTAATAAATATGTATTGCTTACGTTTGAGTTGAACATGGGGGTACCTATGGTGGGTTTCAGTGCACTCCAAGGAATATCTGGGCCACAACGGTTCCAGATACACAAGGCCTACGGCAGGACCAACTATCTGCCTTCAGCTCATACCTGGTAATCAATCTTCTTTGTGCTCTGTTTTTTTTTGGTTTACTTTCAACATGAAAAAACTTAGCACCAGCCATAATTGTTTTGGTTACTGACATCAGTTCTGATTTACTCGCTGCAGCTTTAACCAACTGGATTTGCCTGAGTACACATCCAAAGACCAGCTCCAGGAGAGGAGAGCTCCAGGAGACCTTTATGTTTTGTTATTAATTTTATTTTTCGTAGCAACGCACGGGCATTGAACTAGTTATATATAGTATGCTAGCTGACATCTCTTCTGTCTCAAACTTTGTAGTATCGCCGTCCAGGTACTCTGCAGCTACAGCACCCTGCCATTGTACGCCATTGTTACCCATGTAAGATAGCTCACTAGCCCTTACCAACAACACTTGCTTAAAAGTTAGAACCTGGCAAGCTTAATTAGCTTAGACTGTCTTAGTATTTAACTTCACGAGTAGTTCCCTTAATTTGTTTGGCTTCGATGGGTCATCAGATGGCCGGCGACATTAAGCTGCAGGCGTTCGGCGAGAACGTGCACGTGTCGGTGCACAGCTGGGCAATGGACGTGAAGAAGAAGAAGCCGCAGCCACACTTCTTCGAATCCTTCTTCGAATCCTGCATCCTGCAGGGGTGGAAGGACTCCATTGCTGCGCTGCAGGCGGCGTGGCAGATGTCCGGGTGGTCCGAGAAACGCATCGTCCAGCCCTGCATCGACTCCAATGTTGAGAAGATCCTCCTCCCACCATCAATGGTTAGTGCTAGCTTTCTGGGTTCTTGCATTGTGCTGGTTATTGTCGATTTGGCGCCAACATTTTAAAGGTTGACATCCTTTCAACGAGTTGCTTGAATGGGCCCGACCAAGTACACAACCAGTCCCAGTTACAACTCTCCGTGGGCAAAAATTGACCATGCCAGCTGATCTATTGGACTTGTGAAATCTGCTATTTGTGAAGACGTGTATTGATTTTGTGATTTCTTTTTAACTGTCAGTGTTGATGTAAAAAGATGGTACTGGACTTGTATCTTAATATAACTGGAATTAATGGAATGAATTCTATTTGATAATGTGTGGATGTTTAGTTGCGGTGTTATGATTGTTGATCTCGATTGGATTATATGTTTTCATCTGTTGAAAGTATTAGCAAGAATCTTGCAGTGGTTAGTCATCTGTTATAAGTGCTTAAAAAAATGGAAAATTAATTTTATCGTCACCACATCTGTCAGTAAAAGCTTTGTTTGTCGGTAAAAGGTGTCTGTCGGTAAAGATTTGTCTGTCGGTAAAAGTAGTAAATCAAAGGCAAACGGTCTGTCGGTAAAGATTTGTCTGTCGCTAAAAACCTTTACCGACAGGACTTACACCGGCACCTCTCTTCTGTCAGTAAAAGCTTTACCGACTGACATGCTATCGCTATAGGTGGCTTTTAGCGACAGACAAGCTGTTGGTATATTTAGGGCATGGTGTAGTGTGTGCTTACCCTAAAAAAGCACTGTAAATCCTGATTCCGACCAGTTTTGCAAATACTGGTCCAAGGTAGGATTTACAGGAAGTAGGGAACCAACCGGTTTCAGTGGTTTTCGCTGGGATTTGGAACCTTATACGTAGCCACTTGGGAACAGGTTCTGTCAAAAACTTAAAATTATCCTCATGAAGAAAACCTAAGTTAATTGTTTCTATTTTTTGCATTAGAAGTTAGCCGTTTTTCCAGAAGCTTAGCTTTTTCCTAGGAATCTTATATAGTTAACTAAGGTAGACTTCACAGTAAAAGATATACAACAGAAGAATAGAAGTAAAGTATCTGCGTTTTGGATGAATAACCTTATCAGCAACAAAAATGTTTAAACCATGCACTGATATATGGAAGTTGCCTGCGACCCTCTGCACATCTAGAACCCCAAACACCTGTAAAAATTGAAGGCACGTTCATTAACAACAACACAAAATATGCCTGATGAGTGATGATCACAGCACTAAATATCATAAAATGAACCAGTACCAGTAGATGAATAACTTACTCGACATCGAATCCTTCACCATTTTCCAGTGCCTGTTTGACACTCTTAACCATTTTATCTGCATCTTCATTAAAGGTGTGCTCATGCTTCTGTTCATCATGATGCTCATGGCTATGGTCTATTTTAAACTTTTAACGCATGAGTGTATTACAGACAGAAAAACTAAGGTCCAAGATATTCTTAAGGTCAGCCCCATTTTCTGGGGGGAAACTAAGGTCCAAGACATTCTTAAAGTCAGCCCATTTTCCAGGGGGAAAAGCAATCCAACAAAAACAATTAGCTATGGATATTTTATCACGAAAACCTAGATTGGACAAATAAGTAGGACGATCATCTGCAACTATTAAATAAGTGTCTCACTTTACAGTTCACACTATCCAATCACCTGAGACTATGCCTGATGCCTGATTTTACCATTGTTAACCTTTCACTTAAGGCAGTTTTTTTACAAAGGAAGCAAGCTCAATAGCTCATTGTTGCAATCATTTCTCTATTCGTTGGTGCATCTTTCCAGTGCATGGTCATGTATACTACCAGATAAACAACTACAAGCTATATGTGGATGCTGAGCTACCACATGCAAGCAAAGAGACAAACACTACTTACTGAGAAATACTGTTTATATGTTTGAACTTATTCCAGCATACGGTCTTGATGAAACATTCTAACTAAAGTATATTGCCTTAGCAAATAAAACATTCTATCTAAAGTATATTGCCTTATCAAATGAAACATTCTAACCAAAGGATGGGGTAAATCAAATGGAACATTCTAACTATAAAGCATATTGGTCCATCAATTTAGTTAATGTTGCTGTCTTGAGGTTTTTCCACGAAAATCAGGAGTTACAATACATGCTTCCCTTTCAATATAAATTAAATAATTTTTTGAATGAATGTTATAACAGCAAATAAACATTACTAGCAAGCTGCGTTTTTTCCACAGCGCGCAAAACAAGATAAGTATATGCATACTGTGTGTTGAAACAAGCATTCTTTTGTATGACAATTCAGTGCTACAAATGGTTTTCTTTTCAGGGAGGAAGCAGGGTATACCATGATTGTGATCCCGATGTTCCTTTTCAACAAGATCAGACAAGTATTCAGTACCGATGATATGGCCATACTTATCCAAGCGAAGCTGCATTATGCAGAAAAAGGAAGATGGAAAGTATTAGATATGAGAGCCAGAATAGTGAAAATGCATCATTTTGACAAACTACAGTACAGCTTTTGTTGAGAAAATACTAAGTTTTCTGGAAATATGAAGGATATTGTTTGCACTAGAGCAAGACATGAACCGCAGCTAAGAGTGCATGTTCTCTGCAACTTACACTAATCTAAGATATTAACTGGTAAGCATAATCTAGGATATTGGCCTGCTTCAATGATGGTAAAAATGAGCATTTATCCATACTTAAGGGAGGCAATGTTTCTCCGTCACAAACAATGGAGATAATTACCTCAGCTAATGTATTAATATATTAGAACATACACGAAAGTAATAAACTTTTGACATCAGATGGTACCTTCCAAATATTTGTATGTAAGTCAACTTCATGTTTGCCGGACATGTCAATTGCATCCACACTCAAAACTAAATAACAAAACCCAGTGAAACATATATCAAAAACACAAAACACTTTATGCAAATGAATGTCCAAAAGGAACATTTTATCAAATTGGTACTGAGTGCATATGTAGGATCAAGGATGACCAACTAGGAGGGGGGGATAGGACGTCTTTAAAATTTTAATACTAATTTGCAATTTTATCAAAATGCTAGATTATAAGAGCAACAATTGCAAATATACAACTACTATTACTAAAGATTACCAAGCAATCAAATGATCTAAGTAAGCAAATTTAGCAATATTCAACACAAGTAGATAACTCAAATGCTTAGTAGAAAATGTATCACAAGAACAAATAATCAAGCCACAAGAGAGAAAGTGAGACAAACGATTTATCCCGTGGTTTTGGAGACTTGCCGGTCTCCCCTACTCCACATTGAGGTGACTTGAACTCTTTCAAGCCGGCTCCACTCGCTTGAGCCTTCCTCGATCACTAGGGGTAGCTCTTCACCACTCCGGTTAGGCGAGCTCCTTGCCTTCACAACCGATCGGGCCTTCTCACAAGCTTCTTTGGGAAGATCACCAATCCCTCACGCCTCCAAGCCGTCTAGGAGGCGGCAACCTCCAAGAGTAATGAACTTTGACGCTTGCTTGAGGTGGATCAAGTGTCTAAATGGCTCAAATTGAATTCACACTTGTTTTTCACTCAACTACTCTTCAAGAATGAAATTTAATGCAAGAGAGTAGAAGAGAAGCACACTAGAGCTCAAGGATATGCAAATGAAGTTCAAGAAGACCAGCATGCTGCATATGGGGGTGTATATATAGCCACATTCAATGTAACTAGCCGTTGCCACCAAACCCCTGAAATTTTTGGGGTGGCCGGCACTACCGCCCTACTAGGGCCGGTACTGCCGGCCTTAGGTTCCAACGGTCGAACAGTGGCATTAAATGCACTGTCAACTAGCCGTTACCACTTGGCCGGCACTATCGCCCATGCTAGGCCGGTACTGCCGGCCAAGCGGTAGTACCGCACCAGGATGGTCGGTACTGCCGGCCAGGCTAAAGGGACAAAACACCCCTCTCTGGAATATAAGTATCGCCCTTGGGGCCGGTACTGCCGGCCAAGCGGCGATGCAGCCTCAGATGGTCGAGATTGTCGGTCAGCGACGATACCACTCCCACATGCTTTCGATCTTGCCGGCCAAGCGGCGATCGCCCTCAGATGGTCGATGACGCCGGTCGGCAAGATTACCACTCCCACATGCTCTCGTCTTGCCGCCAAGCTTAGGGGGCAAAACACCTCTCTCTGGAATATAAATACCGGGCCTCTGGCCGGTAGTGCCGACCTAGGGCGGCAGTACCAAACTACCATGGCCGGTACAGCCGGTCCATGCTGGTTAGACGACAAAAGCTCTATTCTTTTGTTTCCAAATAAAAAGCATTTACTTTTGAATATGAATTTAAGCCATTTTTCACTTAACACACTTCAAACAATTCATCAAAAGTCCCTCTTAATAGTATGGCATTTTTAGTCCCAGAAATCCGATCTTTTCTTCCAAACTCCGAGATCGGTAAAAGACTATAAAAATCCTTAAAACCATACCTCATATGCTTTGATCTTCACGTAGCCACATGGTCACCTTACTTTGTTCTTCTCGAATCGAGTCAACCTGTCTTCTAACATACTCGAAAGAAAAACGATTAGTCCCATAAACGCAATTGTCATTAATTACCAAAACCACAACAAATTTGGGGGCCTAGATGCTTTCAATCTCCCCCTTTTTGGTAATTGATGATAATTTCAATCATAAATAAAAGGATGAAGTTGTTTTTGAGTATGCCACAAACAAGATATGTATACTCATAAGTTGTTTAGAATGAAACTTCGCTCCCTTGAGATAGATAGAGAGAACATAGAGCAATATCTTATTTCAAATTTTTTGTAAAGCTGCCCCTAAAGATGTGCATGAGTCTTGAAAAAAGAAATTTTTCACAAGTAGATAAAATTTAAAAAAATGACAAAGTTCCTCTTAGACATGTGGATCCGTGGATGAATCATCAATAGTGTGTATGACAATATGATAGAAAATATGAAGAACAATCTGAAATATCGAGATGGCGAACAAGGGGGAGTGAATGGTCGCAAATAAATTTTCCCAAAATACTCCAACAAAAACCTCGACAAGATCGCTCAAAGCAAATCGTGAAAAACCCGAAAACTAGACAACTATGTGTACCCCAAGCTTGTATGGATAAGTACCATAAAATTTGTGGGGATTTTTTTAGTCACAATCCTGGTTGTCTAGTGTCCAAGATAAAGAAGAATCAATTCAACTCTTGCTTTTAGAAAGGAGATCAATTCAAATCACAAAAGTCACTTTCAGAAAAGCAAAAGCAGAATTTTCAGAAGCTGTCCTCAATTTGAACAGGAGGTTGGTGGGCTTCTGCAGCTCAAGAAATTGTGAACATTTTTCTCCCTATGAGAAGAAGAGTTTTGAAGAACTCCACAAAATTTCTCCTCAAAAAACCTTACAGAAGAAACAGGAAAAATCAAAGACCACAGTCAGTCAAGAACTTTGAGCAGAAAGTTTGGGGCTCGGTTTTCACCTCATGGCGCCCAAAAGGTGCAATAACTGAACTCTACATTTTTTCTGTAGGTGTACACAAGAGTCCTGCACCACCTCAAAGAAGAATTACTCAAAAATGATTTTTCTATATTTTTCTAAAAATCAAATACCAACTACTACGCGAAGAACAAGTTCTGGACAGAGTTGAAACTTGAAAGAAAAAATGATCTCTACTCAATCAAAGAGTGCAAAATAGATGTAAAACCATATGAACACACTCAAATCATTCAAGATCAACAGCATTTAGAAGGAGGGGAGGCAAATCCAAATTGCGTGAAAGTAAATTGCGAGAAAGTAATTGCGGGAAAGTAAATGCTGAATTTAAATTGCGTAAAGTAAAGACATAATGTAAATGCGCAAAATAAATTCAGAGTTGGATGGATGAAACTTTCATTTCTGGAAGGAGAGATTACAAAGCCTCACTTTCATGTGGGCAAAGATCAAAGGAGCATTCAAAAACCTCAAAACCTTCAAGGGGAGGAGGCTACCCCTCCACCCCTATTTATACTACTCTTGAGCCACCTACCACCCTTGGATGCAGCCCTCAACCCTAGAGAACTCATCTAAGGGCTAGGATTAACCCACACACACAGCCATGCAAGGGCTAACCCAAAACCGACATACATACCAGGTTTTCTTGCACGGTTTTTAAAGCATACTAACTAGACCCACTATCCTATCAACTAGACCGCAATCCGACGGTCCTCATCGATCCACGCGGTGTCTAGCTATCATCATCTCCTTTCCTTGTCTTCTTGACTTGCCTGGACTCCGTCTCCAATCATCTTCCGGCGATTTCCCGACCGTCTGGATCTCCGACGCACCTCGCCTAGTCCCGGTCATCCTCCGCCTCACCATGACCTAGCACCGTCGCCCTGCAACCATCAAAGACAAGGAAACACATCACATAGCATTGCCCAACATGATATACAATAATTCACACACAATTCCAAACATCAAATCCACATTTTGCTCAATGGGCCGGCACTACCGCCTCCTGGCAGAAACAATCCAAATTGCTCCAATTTAAAAATCCATTTCAAATCAAACTCAAATCCAAGTACAACATGCTAAAACACAGTCAATGACTCATCACCATCAGGATAGACCTCCACATGGTCTTTCAATCTCCCCCTTGATGAGTATATTGACAAACACCCGAAAAGGCATAAATTTGAGTTTGAAGGAGAAGAAGAGAGCAATTTGAATGCAAAGCCAAACTCGGTCCAGAGAGAAGGAAATAATATCATGACCAAGTTGGCTAGAAGGATTTTAAAGAAAGAGCAAGTTTTCCACAAAAACTCTAAAATTTCCAATAAAAATCACAAGGAACATTCGAATATGCTTATGACCATAAAAATTTGCAACAAAGATCATAAGAACCAAAGTGGATTAGAATTTTTCCTTTGAAGATACCTTTTCTACATTTTCTCCCCCTTTTGTCAATATAGGCATCAAGAAATCATTTTTTTATTTTATCCCCCTTTGAATATGTATGCATGAGATGCAACCTAAGGAGCTTTGCAGATTATCCAACTGATCATAATGACAAGATATGACACCAAGCTAGTCAATTTAGAAAATGACTAAACTAGGATGTCTACAAGAACAAATTCATTTTGCTCACAAGCTTTGTTTACAAGATTTTATTTTAGCAAGATTTGAACAAGTGCAAAACTTAGCAAAAGTTTCAAAGCTAGAAGCAAACACCACTCATAGGATCAAATGAAAAACCTAGAGTTCAACCAACTCAACACTTTGGGGAATCTAGAAGTGCATACAAGGTCCTTTGAGCTCATTTTCCATATAATGCAAATTTTGCTTTAGTATTTGAAAAGACATAGCGGGGTGCAAATGTTTGACATAATTTGCATTCTTTACCCACATATATTTTTTTTGTTTATTTGCATTTTTCAAGAGTAATTGACTCATGCCATCTTCGACCATCTCAAGAAGAACTCTTAAGAGGATGGTCTTGGTCATACACGATGCATTCCAAGTTCATCCCAAGTGCAATGGGAGGTAGTCTCGTGAATGCAAAGTGTTGAGATCAATTTTGCACAAAAGAGTCAATTTTTTGTTTTCATTTTAGCACATGTGAGCAATTTGAAGGACTCAAGTATGGATCAAGCTAGTTTCACCCAAGTTGCTATAGGGACTCTAGAGAACTCCAAAATTTCACAAATCATGGTAAATACCTCTAGAGACGAAACTTAGCAAGAAAAAGCAACATGTTTCATCAAGTTTTTCAGTTAAAACTTTCAATTTTCAAATTTTAACAAGCTTAGCATGATGGATGAACTTGGACAACTCGAAGCTAGTGATTTTCTTCAAAAGATGTAGCAAGGTGCATTACATGAAGATTGAGTCAATTGCATAATAGACAAAGCTCATAAAACAAAAGAAAATGCAGTCTATATGCAATGCATAAATAGATTCCCAAACTCCCCCTCAACATGTGAATCAATTTTAAGCACAAATTTGGTTCGAATTGAGTTATTAGCAGAATTAGGCAAACGAGAAACTGAAGAACTCAATCGAAGCCAAAAATACAGAAATGAGGAGAGAAAGATTGAGAAACTGCAAACTGGATGACTATAGAGTATAGAAAAGATAGTAGAGAACACTAGGCTCAAACTCGCTCTCATCTTCCCCAATGACTGACAAAGGAAAGCTAGCTCTCAAACTCCGGCCGAGAGCAAACATGCACTGTCTACCAGGGGCCCAACACTTGCTATACCTACAAGACTGTGAGTGAGCTCAACCGAGAAGAAGAAGAGAATAGCATCTTAAAGCATAAGATGAGAGGTCCATGTCGAGGCATGCCAGAAGTCTAGGTGAAGTGAACTCGTAACTCTAGAAAATAAAACCCATAGCACCCGAACAAGACAAAAGAAGGGAAAAGCTGGAAGAAAATATATACATATAATACATAAAGTACAAACCAGCTCCCCTCACAATAAGCCGTAAGGGCACACGACACCAAGCTCACTCCTCAGGAAACAAACACGGAGCTATCCATCATCGCGTTCTGCCGAGCATCGTTTTCCTCCGATTACAGTCGTGAATGCGGCCTTATGGCAGCCGTCTACGACCTCCTTCTGAAAGCAAATTATTCCACTATGTCGACGGAGACTCGCATTGCCTGCAAGTTGCGTGCTCCTAATCCTTTGGTGAGAGTCAGAACTAGATCTTAGAGTTGTGGATGAGAGTTTTTTGACTACTGTTGATTTTGCAATGTTGCTTTGAGTCGATTCATTACTAGTTTAGATGTTTTGTCATATAATGTGGGTTTGATATTGCATGGGATTTATGTTAGATAATTGTTGAGAATTGGAATTATGAAGGGTTTGGGGTAAACTTGTATTTTGATACTATCATGCAAGTCTGAATGTGTTGAGTTATCGTATATGACTGTGCCTGATCTGCACTGGGTTGCCTATGGTCCTAGACGAGAATTCGTTGTGATTTGACCATGAAGATGGTATGGTCGATTAGGTGTTGATATATGTAATGATTCGTGTGAGCAGAAATGGCTAGCATACTGAATTGCTTCAGTATCGATTTTGGACTTATGAGTTTGATTTTGTGTTCTCAATGTGATATGAGTCGGTATGGATTTGTTGATTGTTTGGTATTTGAATTGAACAAGGAATGTTGTTTGAATAGTTATGTCATTGAATGTCTGCTGCCAGATCTTGATTTAAATGTTTGGTGTTTTGTTCGAATGATTGATGTGTTGATTGCATAGGTAGAATCTAGGTTATGAATTGTTGGGATTGTGGGTACCGTTGGGTTTGGCTGTATAGATTCATCTGTGAATGATTTGTTTAGTTTGATAGTTTAATGTAATGAATTATTTGCATTTTGTGATTTAATGTGTCTGATTTTGTCAACATGTATGGTGGTATATGTACAGAATAGTTATGTGATCGTTAGTGATTTCATTGAATTTGTTTGATGTATTGAATGATGATAGATTGAATGTTCATATGGTTGACTTTTGTTGATGTGATTTGAGTCATTAAAGAATATGTTTAATGATAAGATATGTTTTAGATCATTTGTAGTGGATTGATTTGGCATTTGTGATAGCTATTTGATAAAGAATGAACTGTGTAATATAATTTGTTGAATGTTTATTTGTAATTGATTGGCAGTTGATATTAATCTTCTCGATTGGGTGGTGATATGGACTGATTTGTGATGAAGTGTTGGATTAGGTATAGATTTTTAGGTGAGTAGATGTGGAGTCATGGTATTTAGTGATGATGTGATTGATTTGGTGATAAGTCATGAGTATATGAATGAGTGAAATTGATTTGTCTATGAAATGTTCTGCATTTAGCGATTGGATGGTTGATTATGATTGACTGATGTGATGATTTTCTGGTTGGAGTGATTCTTATGTTGACTTATTAAAGGGTTGATTGTGTAATTGGTTTGCTAAGTGTGGTATGGAGATCTATTGTGCTCGGATATTAGAATTTCCGAGATTTGATTGAACTTTGAGATGTAAATGCAGTTTATGATAGTTATCATTTTGGAAGTTTGGATTTGAGATTGTACTAGTTTGTATGCATTTTTATTTGATTGTTGAGTGGAGTAATGGGAGTATTGAGTGATGCTGATGATGGTGTTTGTGTTATGGTATTATAAAATTTGTCATTGATTGATATGATGAATGTTTAATGATGTATTTAGATGTGATAGTAGATGCTTATTATTATAGTGTTGATAAGATGTTTGATTGATTGAAAGGATGTTGTTATGAGTATTTATGATGGTATGATGATTTCTTGTTCTTGTTGATTTTTATTGTATTGAAAATGAAATGTTAATGAGTTATTGTGGATTGGTATAATTTCGTTTTGTGATTGTTGATTGATTATTGACAATATATGTAATTGATATTTTTATTGCATGGTTGGTATGATTGATATGTTTTGTTAGAGCTTGAATGATTTATGAGTGTGATTAAGTTTCGTGTTGGGAATGGAATTGTGATAATTGGTGACTTAGCATGATATGTTTTAATGGAGTTCAGTTATTGTGTATGTGTAGAATGAGTTTTAGTTGCTTGAATTTTGGTGATTAAAGGTGTTATGTGTTTAAGGATTTTGTATTCTGCTGAATGTTTTGATGTATTTATGCTGTGGATGACTTTGAATGGTTCGAATTAGTTGTATTAGTTGTTCGAATGATGGTTAGAGAGTACAAGGTTTTGGGGTTACTGGTTAATTGTTTTGACATGGAATTGAGTTTGTTAATGGTTGTAATGTCTAGTTAGTGAGATTCTGATGATTTGTTAAATGATGATTTAGCTGATGAAATATTATTTATTTTGCTATGTATTGATCTTTTTGGAGTTGGCTCGAATTGTGGATTTAAATTTAAGTTTGTGGTTTAGTGATTTTATTTTCAAGCAGTTGCAAAATTCCGGGATTTAGTCTTTTTGAGTTGTTTTTTGTTGTGGGTTAAATTGTTGGTTTGGCAGATTTGCCTTTTTTTCTTGTAGTGCAGGGAACTGTTTAAGGAAAAGGGGGGTTTTCCTTTGGGCCAAAGGTTGCGGGTCTGGGGGAAGTGCCCGTTAAATTTCCCTTTCCTTTTTTTGAAAAAGGGTAAAGGGTTTTGAATTTTTGAGAATTTGTTTTATGTTTGGCCTTGGGGAAATTTGATTGGGAAATTTTTGGGTTTTTGGGGGGAATTTTTGGTTAGGGAAAATTGTTTTTTGGGATTTAAAGGTTTTGGGGTTGGTTTTAAGTGTTTTTCCTTTTTGAGTTGAAAAGTTTTTCTGGGTTAAAATTATGCTTTTTTTGGGAAAAAGGTGTGTTTACCCTTGTCCTTAAAGGATTGGGCCCAATGGGAAGGGATTCCCCTTTTTTATTATTTTTTTTTGGAAAATTTTAAATAAATTTTATCCTTTGTTTTGTTTCAACCCGTTTTTTTTGGGTTGCTTTTAAAGGTGGTCTCGGGATGGGTTTTAAAACCCTTTTGTTTAAAGTGGGTTTATCGTTTAAGCTTTTTGGGGGGGTTAAGGGTTTAATTTGTTGTTGGGGGTTTTTTGTTTTTTATTGGGTTTAATAAATTATTGAAATATTTTTTTTTCGGAAAATATATGGTTTTATTCCAAAATTTTCCCGGTAAAAGGGGAAAAAGTGGGGAAATTGGAAAATTTTAATTTAGTAGATGATCTAGGAGCCAAACTGGGTTGGCCGCCGTGGTGCAAAGGCCGGACCATCCCAATGAGGCTGCCTAGGTCTCCTACCAGAAAACACCTCACGCCGCTGATATCTACCTCGATGGGAAAAACGAGGAATATCAAGAGGACGGTGGGTAGACTGACCACAAACAGCTCCAGGACTAAAACTCAAAGAAGCAGCATGAAAACCAAGTCCTGGATGCTATCCAAAAACAGGCGACTCTCTAACCTGTCTAGAAGCAGTGAGTACATTAGGAGCACTCAGAGTCTGGGGATGACCCTGAATACCCCTAAGAGCATCAACACGCTCACGACGAGTGATCTTGGCGCGTCTGAAGCAGAAATCTACTAGGTGACCATCCTTCTTATAGAAGGTGCATGTGTACTTTGCCTTGTTAGAGGCAGAAGCAACAGAAGAAGCATCCTTCTGGTCAGAAGTCCCGTGGACCACACCAGCAGACCTAAACACAGTGGTGCTCACCCTGGGAGCTACCACAATTGTAACATCCCAAAATTTTAACATTTTATTTAATTAATATTATTTTATTGCTATTTATGATTTTTGTGAATTTTCTAGATTTATTTGGATTTTCTGAGATTATTTTGAATTAAAAGTTTATTGCCTTTTATTAAAGAATTATTATAAAGAGATAATTTTAAAATAAAGTTTTGCCAAAAATATTTTATTTAAGTCCAGAATGTCTCAAAGTATTTTTGAGGTTTTTTTTGGAATTTTTAGAAGTATTTTATTGCCTTAAACAAATCAAAAGAATTTCTTGAATTATTTTAAATCAAAAGTTCCGAGTAATTAAGTGAGACGATCTGGCGAAGCTCAGACCTCTAGCCGGCCGTATATAGTGCAGCCCGAGAGCCAGTCTCTAGATGCTTCACGCATGACCGTAGGATCGCAATCGTGTGGCCGAGTTCGTCCCGCGTCGGATGTTTCTTAGCCGTTGATCAGGAAATCGGGTGGCCCTGCGTCTTCGTCTCCAAAAACATAACCGAGCCGGACTCTGCTGGATTCCGTCGTAGCCGCCTAGAACTCTTCGCCGAATCTTGCCAATCCGCCGCGCGCGATATAAAAGGAGCACCGGGTGCGCAAGACAGGAACGAGCCAAGGCCCTAAACCCTAGCCCCGGAGCCGCCGCGTAGCCGCTGCAATTCGAGCTTTTCTCGAAGCACCGCTGCAAGTTTCTCCACGCCGATTAGCCGCCGTTGGCCATCGTCTCGGATCACCGACCGGACCAACGCATCCGCCGTGTCAAGGCGCCTCTGGTGCGCGTGTTAGCCTCGCCAAAGCGTCAGCCGGGGGAAGGAACGCCGTGAAGGTCGACACCGCCGGAGAAGAAGCCGCGCCGCCGCCGAACCAGCACCCGAACCCAAGATCCGATCGCGTCAGTAGATTGGCGACGACAAAGTGAGTTAAGGGGTGTGCCGGTTGCCCATCGCCGGCGACCTTAGGGCTGCATACGCCGCCGGAGGACGTGGCGTGGTGCTTCATCGCCACATGTCGAACACGCTGGCAACATTTCCGAAGTGGCGCTTGCGTGGCGCGGGCGTGGCATTGCATGGCGCTGCGTCATCTGCCGAGTTGTCTGCCGAGTAAGCGCCGTGGGCTCCGCACGTTAGTGGGTGGAAGCCATGGTGAACCTAGTCCATGGACCGAGGCCATGTGTCGGCTTCGCATTGGTCCAAGTCAAGCGCTGGCGCAATAATCGTAATTTTCTCTATAAAAATAATTCGGGATATTACTGATTTTCCAATTTAACGAATTTTCAGGGATTTAAATCTTCCGAGAACTCATTCTCCCTCATACGAACTCCGATTGAGGTGATTCAAGTTTCCAAAAATTTATAAAATGGAGATCTATCTAATGGTGATTTTTATTTGAATTTTTAAATCTGTTTGTTTTTTGGTTTTGGTTTTTATTGGCTTTCTTTCTCAATTCGCGTAGACGTCGAATTGTGCGAAGCTTCGGAAAGGGATTTCGCAGCATTAGATCAAATCTCAAACCAAGACCAGGAGCTTAACGAAGGCAAGTTATGCTTTGATCATGTTGCACCCATAAATTAGATTGCATGCTATTTTTGATTTACCTTATCACTTGTTATTTTATGTGTATAAATGATTTCAACATAAGTTTGGGATTAGCTATCATACCCTTTGAATTATACCCTACCTTGCTAGTTGTATGCCATGATCCACTTGTCACCCTAGGTTGGTTAATTATAGTTGGTTAATACTGAAATCAGCATGGATGGTTAGAACGGAATAGAATTGCTTAGCCATGCCACGTCATCACATGTACTCGGATTATTGATAAATAATCTTGACTAATGGAATATGGAACAAAGTTATGAATTAGTGTGTCATGTGTGGTCACACGATGAGATTGAGTTGTGGGGGCAATGGATGTCACGCAACGATATTGAGTGGTTGATGGCACGTGGTGCTTGGTAATCAACTGGGGTGGTTATGATTTTGGGTCGGAGCAAGTGGCAAGGGCAGGATGCCAGGGTGGGCCCGATGGGCAATGGGTATGTGTATGTCTTGCTTTGATCAAACCATAAGGACACCTTGCGAGCCTTTGACCTGAGTCAAACTTGCAGCCACACGTCTGCAATGGGACAGCCTAGCTGACTAATTTGCAAATGCTTAACTTAAGTGCTATCTTGGTGGTGTGGGTCCGGGGTTTACGGAGAAAACTCACATGGCGCAAGAGGGGAACCCTGTTGCGGTGGGCTTAGCCCTTCAGTTTTGAAACCTTAGCGGGTAGCACTGGGTTAAGAGTATGCATTGTAAAGGCTTTGTCATGATATCTCTGCCGGCACACCAAAGGAAGTGTGCTACTGGCCAGGCACAAAGAGAATATCATGTCGTGTGGGTAAAGTGCATAACCTCTGCAGAGTGTACAATCTATTCGAATAGCCGTGCTCACGGTATTGAGCAAAGCTCGGGGATTACAGTCAAGGGTTTAGACTTTTTGCAAAACAAAACTTGGGATGGATGGCAGGTTGCCATGGGAGGTTGAATCTGGACTTAGGATGGGAAACTTGGTTTACTTGAGAAATTGCTGAATCTATCTATTACTGTTATTTGTTTTTACTGTCTTTTCAATCTATATACTGTATTGTTCATAAATGCTGCTTATTTGCAAATAGCCATTATTAGCCATTCCTTTGGAATAAGCCTTGCATATAGATATATTAGGATTGCATTCTGTGCACAACTTGTTGAGTACTATGTGTACTCACCCTTGCCTACAACATCATCAGAGCTGAAGAAGGAGTACCATGAAGGGACGAATGTTTAGGGTGCGAGCCTTGTCAGTTGCCTGTGGTATACTGAGGGGTTTATCTACGTCTTCATTCCGCTGCAGTTTAATTCGTTGTTTAGCCTCGTGATGCGTCATTAAGTAAGTTGACCATAAGGTCACTCAACTAGTAATATTATTATATATTGTCTTTTATCTTATATTCGCTGTGTATGATTGTGATATTCACTAATGTTGAGCCTGTGTGCACTAGCGTAATCCTGGACTAGTGCAGTATACACAGAGGGTCCGGATTTGCATATTCGGGTCCCGACAACAATCTCACCACTCTTGGATGCACGCATAATGGTAGGAGGATGAGTCCTAGCGTGCTCCGAGTAGTCAATTCCTAGACCCTGATTAAATTTGCTAATCTTAGATTGGTCTAGAATGAGATTGAGCTTCTTCTTACCTCCTACAAACTTCTCGAGAGTGCTCATGAGATACTCACACTCCCGGAAGAGAGAGGCACAAGAAGAACAGGGAAGAGAGGAAGAAGAAGAACCGAGAAGAGAAGCTCTCAAGACCGTGCCTTTTGTTCCCTTAGCACGGCTGCCTCAATCTTGAGGGCCTCACAAGAAACGCAGGAAGCATCTCTAATCCTACGGACTTGGTTTGCTAACTTCTTCCTAAGCTCGACATGGATTTTATCCACGTCATCCCCAACACACAGCAAGCAACTAGTAATATTATTATATATTGTCTTTTATCTTATATTCACTGTGTATGATTGTGATTTTCACTAATGTTGAGCCTGTGTGCACTAGCGTGATCCTGGACTAGTGCAGTATACACAGAGGGTCCGGATTTGCATATCCGGGTCCCGACAAAAGTGGTATCAGAGCCATACTGACTGTAGGTCTTGGCCCTAGATAGTTGGTCGTCCCTATGGGTCCTTCAAAATTATTTTCTAAATTAAAAGACCTAACCAAGAAGAATAATTTGTTCTTGACTTATCTCATTCTTCTATCTCTGCTCTTACCCAGAAATTCTTTCTTTCCCCTTGCTGAAATTTCTTACCTCCGCTAAATTTAGCTAAAATCTTACCTGAGTTATCTTGAGTAAGAAAACGATATACCACACTTTAGGAGAAGGCATTGAGTGCCTGTTGCTACCATAATGAGCATGGCAGAAGGAATCATCAAGCTCATGGAAGAGCGGATCAATGAAGTGTATCAAGGGCTAGAAGACTCAGTGATTCAAGTAGTCAGTTGAGACTCATGTGTGGGAGTCGCGTTCCCTAAGATAGGAGTGTCGCCCATGTAGACGGTAGTTTTGTGTGCTTAGGTTGAATTGGTTCTTCTTGATTGCTGAATGTGCAGTATGTGTTGCAAAGCTTTTAGGCTTATATAAGCAGCCATACCAAGTTATTAATATTGATTGCTTAAAAAAAATTATTATTATTGGGTTAAGCCTATCTTTCCTGTGTTAGAATTCTTACTTCTTATCTATTTTCCTTTTTTCTCTAACCCCTTTGAGGTAATCAAGCAGATGGTTCGGATTAGTGATAGCAATAGAGTCAGTGGAAGTAGAAATCAACTCAGTAGAAACACTAAGGATGGATCAGTGTTTCAACCATTAGTACTGATAGATATGTAGAGTTTTAAAAAGTTTTGGGCCGCTAAAATTTAGTTGATGAAAGCCATGACAAAACGAATACAAAAAAAAATGATGACTAATCAAGCTAATGTCAGTAAAGTATCTCGAACTTGTATCAATGATCCTTGTGCGGACTCAAGGTTATCCGAATCCATAAGGACTCGTAAACTAACAGGAAATGTTTCACCTTTAAAAAGCCGAGGATTGGCCCGAGATTATTAAGAGGAACACTACCCCACAGTTGTTCTAGAACTAAACATTATTCTATGAAAAACTATCAACCAAAACAATTTACAAGATCATGCGTGCATTTGTCGTAAAATATATATATATATATAATAATAATAATCAAAACGCATCCTCCTGAACCTATCAACCTTAATCAAGAAATCCGTAAGTAGTCATTACCCACGGTAGGTCTCTTATGCGAGGAAGGAGATTGTTCTGCCAAAAGATGTGTTGCAAATCAACAAGTAATGAATCACAAGAAGAGCAACATTGAGTGCTACAACTGTCACCGAAAAGGCCATTATGTTAATCGATGCCCACAGAGAGAACAAATAATTCCTATAGCCATGGGTATACCGGAAGCTACCTTAGTCTGATACATAACACAAGAATTAAGCAGTAAAATTTCAAGATTGCCGAGAAAACCAATTGAAAAAAAAGCGTCTAGGTAAAGACACTATTCCAATCAACGAATACTCAAGAAAGAAAGTTCACCTTAGACTCTGTTAAAATTCCCGCAAACCTGAGCATTTTTGCCAATAAGTGCTCTCAAAGGAAAGCGATCACGTCGATTCAAGTCAATCCTAACTCCGTCCTTAACGAAGCCCTAACGTCAATGTTAACTCAAGAAAGTTAGGAGCCATGAGTTCACTTAAAATATTGTAACCCTATTTGCAAATTAAAGAGATTAGGGTTGAATTCCAGGTAAAGATTTCTTCGTCAAGGGGAATAAAGTAGAAAGGGTTGATGCATTGGTATACAGGAATATTGGAATGAAAAAAAAACAAAAAACAATAATTAGATGTGTCATCAGGAATATTCTGGTTCACCTGAAAACAATACATGTGCAAGAGTGGTCGACTTAGTAGTACCCAACCAGAGCTTGTTAACCAGAGGATTTGCCATTGTCAGAAAATGCTTAGTTATACCAGATCTATTTCAGGATGTTGAGAATTCAGTACTTATTCAGAAAGTAGAGTCCCAAGCAAATTATATTGTGTTGGATAATTAGATCTTTGAGGTTAATCTTGAAATTAGTTGGAGGCTCAAACATAGAGCTAATTGGTGGAGAATATATCGATTTAAAACTTTGGATATGAAAAACAAGGGGTTTCAAGTGATGATAGTTCATGGACAATAGTGTGGGATCTATCAATTAGAAGATGCGCTAGTTATTAAAGAACACCTTGATAGGTTTTCTAAGAATTCACCTAGTATGCAGTCATGTCGAAAGATCAAGTCGTAAATGAATTAGTGCCTGGTTTAGCATCAAAAGTGAAGAGGCCATTGGTGGGAAATAGAAAAGCATATCGAAGAGTTACTAGGAAACGTTTTGACAAGACTTAGTGTGTCACCAGAAGAGCTCTGGTTTATATAATATATATATATATAGTAATAAATAATAACAATAAAAAAAATGGAAGTTTAGGAGAATGCACTGAATCATGCTCTAAATAAAGAAAAGATTGAAAACAAGTATCCCATATCAGGATCGACAACGTGTTGGAACAATTGAGGAAGTTGGAATTTCCCCAAGATAAAACTTCGCTTAGGTTATCATCGATTAGGGAGTCATGTGAAGGATGTTTTTAGGATTGCGTTCTCTACGAGATATAGAAAGTACGAGTTTAAGCTATACCTCCTGAATTGACCAATACCCTGCATACTTCATGAACATAATACCCAAGATGGTTATGGATTAATTGGATAAACTTCTGATTGCCACAGAGGATGACATTCCAGTATACACTACAACGAGAGGAAGACATGCAGAACTTTGAGAATAATTTTTGCGAGAGTAGCATTCGTACGCTAGGTTCAACAAGTATGATCCCTAGAAGAAAAGGATCAAAATCCTCAGTCATATAAAAACTGCTAAAGAAGTTGAGATTGAATCAAACAACGTAGAAGTTGTGTTACATTAGGAGCAACCAAAGTTCGTTACTTAGATTCAAAGTACTGGGAATAACAAGAGATATTATCATTGGTTCATAGAAAGATTTTTGACAATAGCTAGACCGCTTAGGCAATTGTTAAAAAAAGAAAAAAGGGCCGCATGGACGCTGTAGTGTAGAAGGAGTTTTTAGGAGTTGAAAAAAGCGGTTAATACCAACACCTATGTAGTATTACTAGCTATGTGAAGTAGTTCGATATATATGGTGAGGCTTCTAGACATGATTTGAAATGTAAATCGACGAAAAAAATATATATATAATAAATAAATAAATATATATATACGATGAAACGATTGAGGCAGAATCACCCCACGTGTAACCTGGAGTTAGCTGTCATAGTACGCGCATTGAAAATATGGTGTCACTAACTCAACGAAGATAGATGTGAATCATAAGAGTCTAAAATTGTACATCCATTAATTAAACCTTAATATGGAACAAAGAAAATGGTTGGAAATGATCAAAGGTTTTAGTGTCAGAATCCATAAGTATTATCAGTCCCATATGATAGATGATGTTTGAGCTACGAGACCGCAGTGCAAGTAAGTTGATAATGAACAGTTAATCAAGGTAAGCAATTGATACAGGAGGCCGAAATCAGAAATCGTTTGACAAAGTTTTATACCCGCCTTGGAAAATAAAACCAACGTTAGAAGATAAGATCACAGAAAGTTCGAAGGAGAAAAAAAAATACAAAATCAAGTTAAAGAAGAAGGCTTAGCCAAGGAAAAGAAATTTGAGCGAGTAGGATTTAAGGTCAAATCATTGTGCCAGATAGGAATATCTTAAGCAGATACTTGAGGGAACCCATGATTTTAAGTACTTGATTTATTCAGAAAATACCAAGATGTATTAAAAATATATATATATATATTATTAGTCTAAAATAAAGAGCGAAGTTATTGGATATGATGCCTAGGTAATATGAGTCAGAGAATATAGGCAATGTATCAAGGACCTGAAGGTTCGTAGCAAATCAATATAAATCTCTAAGTGGAAATAAGAGGCAAATCATTAAATGGATCCCTAGAATGAATTAGCCATAAAATATGAATTCGAAGAAATCGTTATATATTCTTGGACCAACGTTGATCATTTTACACCATTAAGAACTACGTATTCAAAAGATTGTTTGACAAATCACTATAAGCTAGGGATTGAGTGACTGCATAAAGTAAAAAAAAAATATTTTTCCGATAAAAATATTCAATCTATCTCAAGGTTTATATCAAGTTACATAGAACTCGCATGAATTTTAGTATAGTTATTATCCGCATACCGATGGACAGACAAGAGGAATCAATCAGATCTGGGAAGATATATAGAGGATATGTGCGATAGTTTACGCTACCTCTTAGGACAAAAACATGCCATATACAGAGTTCAGTTATAACAATAGTTATCAGGCTAGTCTGCACATGTCACCATTTGAAGCCTTATAGGGTCATGCTGGTTGTACCCCGTAAGTTGGAATGGAACAGGAGAGCGTTCGATATTTGGACCTAAAATTCTTAGAGGGGCCGAAGAGCAAGTTGCCATGATCCGGGAGAAATTAAAGACAGCGCAGTCAAGGCAGAAGAGTTACGCGGACAATCACCGTCGTGATTTAAATTTTGAGCCCAATGATTATGTGTACCTTAGGGTTACTCCCCTTAAAGGTGTTAAGAGATTCCATATCAAAGGAAGGCTTACACCCAGGTTTGTTGGACCATTTAAAATCTTGAGTCGCCGTGTAGAAGGTTGCATATCCGATGGAGTTACCCCAGTCGATAGCAGATGTGCCTGATATGTTGCATGTGTCGCAACTTAAGAAATGTCTTAGGGTGCCAGCAGGGCATACGCCGTTAAAAGCCATCAAGTTGTGGGGAGGTCCAACCGACAAGGAACACCCGGTCGAGATTTTGGATGAAATGGAGCGTAGGACCAGAAATAAGTCCACTCGCTTTTGCAGAGTTCATTGGAGTAATCATTCAGAAAATGAAGCAACCTGGGAGCAGGAAGAAGATCTGAAATCAGAATTCCCAAACCTATTCTCTAGTCATCTAATCTCTAGGTCAAGATTCTTAAGGGGAGGTTTGTAACATCCCAAAATTTTAACATTTTATTTAATTAATATTATTTTATTGCTATTTATGATTTTTGTGAATTTTCTAGATTTATTTGGATTTTCTCGAGATTA